>JAJGRX010000107.1:0-138289 GCA_025461125.1 Carex kokanica | reverse complement strand
TAAATGTTTTTGTTTTTTTACCATCTTGCTGTTAGATTCATTATCAGCACAAAAGAAAAGAGGGTTCAGAGAAATCCAGAACAGGTCAACTATTCCTCCAGAAATTAAAAGTGTCGTGGAAACCATTGGTGATAATTAATAACACTGTAAATTAAAATTGCTGTTGAACGGTTTGGAATTTCGGAAACCATTGGCTATTAATGATAAAATTGACAAAAATGCAAACAGCAAAAGCAATTAAATCTAAGAATTGATACCTGTTAACAGAATCAATCACAGAAATTGACACAGGAATTTAACGTGGTTCGGCACAATTCGTACCTACATCCACCTCTACACACACACCCTTTATTTTTTATTTCTTTTCTGATAATTCTTACACAGAGAGACGCTTCCTTTATAGAACATAGGAAGGCCAATATTCTTTTCCTTATTTTGTAAAAGATACACAATCTAAATATAGAGAAAGTAAATATGTAAACGATTAACCATTCCTTCATAGGCGTTTCTACAGATCTCCTTCCTTAACTGGCGCCTATTCCAGCTCACTTCCACACTCCTCCTCAAGTTGGATGGTATATATCAACCATTCCTAACTTGTCGAGTGAGCTGTCAAAAATTTTAGTTGACACAGCCTTGGTCAGCACATCTGCCAGTTGATCTTCAGACCTTACAAAAGGGAACCGGATAATTTTCTCTTCAAGATTATTCTTTATGAAGTGACGATCGACTTCTACATGCTTTGTTCGATCGTGTTGCACTGGATTGTGAGAAATGTCTATTGCAGCTTTATTATCGCAGAATAATTCCATCTCCTCCTGAGGTCCATACCCAAGTTCGGTCATTAACTTCCTTAGCCACAACAATTCACAAAGACCCTTTGACATTCCTCTAAATTCAGCTTCGGCACTTGAGAGAGCCACCACGTTCTGTTTCTTGCTCCTCCAAGTTACTAGATTTCCTCCGACAAATGTGAAGTACCCCGCCATTGATTTTCTATCTGTGACACTTCCTGCCCAGTCTGCATCCGTATACCCTGTAATTTTAAGGTGTTCGGTTTTCCTGAACCGTATCCCCCTCCCAGGGGACCCTTTGAGATACCTGAGTATTCTATACACTGCTTCCATGTGAATTTCGCTTGGAGAGTGCATGAATTGACTCACCATACTGACGGCATAAGCGATATCCGGCCGAGTATGAGATAGGTAAATAAGCTTCCCTACTAGCTTTTGATATCTCTCTTTATCGGTTGGTACCTGGTCTGGAACATTTCCTAATTTCAGATTCTGTACGGCTGGGGTTTCTGCTGGCTTGCAGTCTAGCATGCCTACTTCTGCAAGGAGATCTAAAACATATTTTCTCTGAGATAAAATAATTTTATCCCTGGATCGGGTAACTTCTATTCCTAAGAAGTATTTAAGGCCACCGAGATTTTTCATCTCAAATTCTCTTGATAGCCTTTCCTCCAAATTTTTTATCTCAATCGTATCATCTCCTGTAATCACCATATCATCTACATAGATAATAAGGGCTGTGAGCTTCCCATGGTTATGTTTGAGAAAGAGGGTGTGGTCTGAGTCACTTTGTCGGTACCCATACTCCTTCATAACCTTGCTAAACCTTCCAAACCACGCTCGTGGTGATTGCTTTAGGCCATATAGTGATTTCTCCAACTTGCATACCATTGATTCGGATCCAGAGTGTGTATAGCCGGGAGGAATATCCATGTATATTTCCTCTTCAAGATTCCCGTGCAAGAATGCGTTCTTCACATCAAACTGATGTAGTGGCCAGTCACGGCTTGCTGCAATAGACAGAAGCACTCGTATGGTATTTAATTTAGCAACAGGAGAAAAAGTTTCTTGGAAATCGATACCGTGAGTTTGAGTGTATCCCTTTGCGACCAGTCTAGCTTTGTATCTTTCAATCTCTCCGTTCGCCTTGTATTTCAGAGAGAATACCCATTTGCAGCCCACAGTCTTCTTCCCCATTGGTAGTTCTACTAATTTCCATGTGCAATTTTTCTCCAAAGCCTCCATCTCTGCTTTCATTGCTTCAGTCCATTTTCGGTCTTTTAGTGCCTCTTCTACTCTTTCTGGAATGCTTATTGTCGAAACATTTGCAGTAAATCCTTTCAGTTTCTCAGGTAGGTGTTCTCCACTCACGTAATTGCTAATTGGATAAGAGCAGCTTCTTCTATTCCATTCATCCGGAATAAAGCGTTTTGGTGCCCTCCCTCTGTTGTACCTGTGAGGCAACTCATAACCTGAATTTTGGTTAGTAATAGAGTTAAGTTCATTTACCTCTGGTATATCCTCTGGAGCTGGGCCTTGTGGTGAAGGGGAGAGTTGTATCACATCAGCATCTTCCTCATCTGTTCGGAAAACACCCTCAATATTCTGACCTGAGCACGATAATCCTTGTTTCCTTCTGGTGTAATTTCAGACTTGCTACTGGTCGATCCGTGGTGTGTGGGTCATCAAGCCGCACTAGACTTGAGTTAGGATCAGGGCCTGCTGGACCCGAGTTAGAATCAGGGCTTGCTGAACCCGAGTTAGGATCAGGACCACTGTTGGCGCAAAGATTTGGACTCCCATTTTCACCATGGTTAGTAGTAGGCAAAAAACATGACTCTCATTTTCACCATGGTTAGTAGCAGGCAAAAAAACATTTTCACCATGATTACTCTCATTTTCACCATGGTTAGTAGCAGGCCAAAAAACATTTTCACCATGATTACTCTCCTCCTGAAAATGAGTTTTGGTTGTCTGGTAGTATCCTTCGGTTTCTAGAAAAGTGACATCTCTTGTTACATAGACACGTTCAGAGAGTGGGTTGTAACATTTATAGCCCTTTTTCTGGAGCCCATATCCCAGGAAAATACATTTTTCAGCACACGGTTCGATTTTTGTTCTTTGATTCTTTGGAATATGAACATAAGCCACGCACCCAAATATTCTAGGTGGTAGTGTTAGGATCGAGGGAATAGTTAAAAAAGAAGAGAGATTTTGTAAAGGAGTTTGAAATTTTAATACCGCAGAAGGCATTCGGTTGATTAGGTATACGGCAGCCATGACGGCATCATCCCAGAATCGTTGAGGAACGTTGTATTCAAACAGCAGGCTTCGTGCCGTTTCCAGAATATGCCGATTTTTCCGCTCTGCCACTCCATTCTGTTGTGGCGTCCCGGCACATGAGGTCTCATGAATGATACCCTCAGTTGCAAAGAAATCTTTCAAAGTTTTGTTCACAAATTCTCCACCATTGTCACTTCGGACCATTTTTATATTCTTTCCAAACTGAGTCTGTATCATTTTTTGAAACAATTTAAACACATTTGCAACTTCATCCTTAGTTTTGAGAAGGTAAAGCCAGGTCATTCTTGTACAGTCATCAATAAATAGCACAAACCATTTGTTTCTAGTTTTTGAACTAATTGGGGCGGGACCCCACACATCAGAATGAATTAAATCGAATGGAAAACTGCTCTTACTCAAACTGCTCGGATATGGAACCCGATGACTCTTAGCTTTAATACAGGTTTCACATTCAAATTTAAAATTAACACAATTCTCAAACAATTCAGGAAATAATCTCTTCATATACCCGAATGAGGGGTGACCTAACCGTCTGTGCCAAATTAGCACCTTATTTTTACTATTAGTAGATAAACCCGAAACATTACAAGCAATAGCACCATTCATGTCTTCCAGGTGATACAACCTCCCCCTTTTTCTACCACGCCCAATAATCTCCTTCGTGAGGATATCCTGAAATAGACAGAAATCCGGGTACATTAGCACTGCACAGTTAAGATCTTCACATAGTTGCCCAACAGATAGCAGTTTGGTGGAGAGAGTCGGAACCAGAAGGGTATTTGTCAGATTCATAGAGGGGGATATACACACAGTTCCAGCACCTGTTACTGGACTTGATTTTCCATTTGCATTCACAATTTCTCTTTTTCTGGGTTCTGTATATTCCACTAAGTCTGTTTTTGAGAACGTCATATGGTCTGACGCTCCTGAGTCGATTACCCAATTTTCACAATTTTTTCCACAAGTATTAAATCCAAAGCCTGTGTGTATATTATCAATACAGAGAGAATTACCTTCATCAGATCTTACTTTCTCACCATCAATTAGAGGGACTAAGGAAACATTACCACCTGATGCTAGTGCCGCCTTGCCCTTGTTTTCATCATAGGTCTGATGCTTCTTCTTCTTTAGATCTTTGTACCAATCTGGATACCCCTTCAACTTGAAACAGTTCTCCTTGGTGTGTTTGCGCCGCCACAGTGTGTGCATGGTCCAGTAGGAGGAGGCCGTGAGTGGTTCTGGTTCGGCTGGTAGTGGTGCTGGTTCGGTTTTGACAGAGTCAGATTTGCTTCAATTGGTTCTCTCTCTTCTGGCCTTCTTTTTTCACCAACTAGCATCGCCATTGGAGAGGTTGTCTCCTCCTTATTGAGCATGACACTCTGCCTTATCTCTTCTTGTCTTACCCTGGAAAACGCCTCTTCGACAGTAGGAAACGGGTCCATGCGGATTACTTCTGCCCTCACGCTGTCCAGTCGGTCATCAAGACCATCAAGGAAGAGGTATACTCTATCTTCTTGAACAATAGAGTTATACTTCTCTATATCTACAGCGTATTCCATTGGGTTTGGACGTCTGAAATCAATCTCTTGCCAAAGTTCTTGCAATAGGTTATAGTATTCTTCAATAGGTTTACCCGACTGTTTGAGTCGAGCCACTTTTCGTTTGAGGTTATACACTTGGGATTTATCATTTCCGTCAGAGTATGATGTAGTAATAGCTTTCCACACCTCCCTTGCACTAGGAAACCGTATGAAATTACTGATCAAGGCTGGATCCATAGAGTTGATCAACCAACCTTTAACAGTAGAGTCTTCTACTTTCCACCTCCTGTATCGTGCATCATTCTCAGGAGGAGGAGGAGGCTGCCATCAATGTAACCGGTTTTGTCCTTGCTTGCTAGCTGCATCTCAACCACTTGAACCCACAACCCATAATTCTGCCCATTGAGGCGAACAGAGATGGGTGGGATTCCTGCATCGTGTGCTGGTGGCGGATTTGGTACTGGTGGCGGTACTGGTGGAGGTACTGGTAGAGGTTGTGACAGGAGTTGCGTGAGTCTTTCCAGAAGGGTAAGTGCATCAGGCTGCTCGGTGAGTTTCTTTGGTGATGTAGACGGAGTCATGGTGGTCAGACAACCGGTCTAGGTCAAGACCGGTTCAGGGGGTTCTCTGTTGTCGGTTTTCGTAGGGTTAGTAGTAGTAGCACCTCAGAATCTTCAACCTTGGTGCTCTGATACCATGTTAACAGAATCAATCACAGAAATTGACACAGGAATTTAACGTGGTTCGGCACAATTCGTACCTACATCCACCTCTACACACACACCCTTTATTTTTTATTTCTTTTCTGATAATTCTTACACAGAGAGACTTCCTTTATAGAACATAGGAAGGCCAATTATTCTTTTCCTTATTTTGTAAAAGATACACAATCTAAATATAGAGAAAGTAAATATGTAAACGATTAACCATTCCTTCATAGACGTTTCTACAGATCTCCTTCCTTAACTGGCGCCTATTCCAGCTCACTTCCAATATCATGAAATCATAAAATTTTCAAATAAATATACAAAATAAGAAATTGTTGTATATACCAGGAATTTGTCCTTTTTAGAGTCAATTTACAGTGTTATTAATTAAAAGGCATGTCGCCTGAAAGAATATACACTTAGTAAAAATGACCAAAAAAAAAAAAAATCATGGATGTACAAAAGTAAAGCAAAAAGAATTATGCTACATAAACTCCAACCAACACCAGAAAACAAAAAAATTGAAAAAAAACAAACCATACCCTCTCAAATCACCTCACTTAAGAAAAAAAAGGGGGCAGAATTCTTTGCTGAGAATTGAAGTCAAAGAAATAACTAACAGATATATTAGATAATGTTATTTTCCTTCTTGAACTGTAGCATGTTGCTAAAGCCTGTAGTTCTCCTAAATGAATCTTGATTACTAGGCATGTTATCTCTAATCTGTTTTGATTGTTATTATTAGGTTGAAATACAGCACTTGACGAACTCTGGCCGGTAGCCCTGGCAGCTGGTATTTCATGGTTGTGTTTGCCTTCATATGTAGTTATGACAGCTTTCGGGTCTGACGACGCTCTTTCGATGTGTTTTCTCACATTGCAGCCTGTGTAAGTGCATTTGTAATAACTCCTGCAAGTAGTACACCTCTACTAGGTCAACCTTGGAATTGAGGTCATTACTCAAGTTGAATTAATCAAAACAAAAGAGGTTTTGACTTTTAATTCTTTTATATGCATTTGTCAACATGACTTTTTTTTTTTTTTGAAAGCTTGGTAACAGCTGTCAACATGACTTTCATTTTATGGGTATGCAATGTATAAGAATTGCTTAGAATATGTTTCAAATTTAGAGTTGACAAAAAGTTTATTAAGCAGTTGGATGTCACGTTCAAACTATCCATTGTATATTATCTATTTTAATTTTTAAGATGGTACTGTAAAGACAAAAGCTGGTACTGGGATTCAAATAAAAAAAGTAGCTGTCACATAGCTTGAAATAACACGCTAGCTGTACCAATACTATTGACTATTATTTTGTAATTACCTAATCTTCATCTGAGTTAATTATCACTGTGTTTTTTACAAAAATAAAAACTTGTGTCAATTACCAGTACCAGGTGCTACTCTTCAGTACCTCGCATACTTTTCGCTGGTTGCAGTTCACAGTTCACACATCAAATACATAGCAGAAATAAATTAACCTATCAAATTTTTGTCTAACAAATATACTACCTTGGATGAGGATTGCCTTTGACGACTTTCTGGCCGTACTTGCGCCACCTATAACCATCATCTAGGAGATCAATCTCGCTTGTTGTTTGCACTATAATCCTAGGCTCTGTCAGTGTTCTTTGTGATGAAGATGGCACATTTCTGCTCGATCAGTTCAAATGATTTACTTAGAAAATTATGGATATACATCGAATTGTTACTTTCTCTAATTTATCAGATAGAGGGGAGAAGTGATGGAAAGTATGAGTTAGTTAGTGATATATAAAATCAATACTTCCAACAAACGAAATATGCTTCGAAAATGTCTAGAACTAGGACAACATACGGGTACAATAAATTAAAAAAAAAAGATACTGATAGACTCTAGAAAAAACGAGCAAAAGATCTCTATGCAATATATACATGCAAAGATGAATCTTCGGACTGGTGCACCACTTAAATTTTTTTATGATATGACTAAATTGGCATTGCTATCTTCCTTTCAAGCTGTAGACAGCATTTGAAACTTCTTTTTTTTTGCTTTTGAAACTTGCCTCTTTATCTAGGAGCTTTCCTTTTGCTTTCAAGACGATATAATTCAAATTCTGGACTTAATTGTTGTGATACATGCCATTGGCTATTTGCAAATGCTGGAGTATATATATATATACAAAAACAAAAGTTACAGACAAATAATACCTTCTATTCGCATCGTTATCTCCATCATCACCATCATCTCCTACCTCCTCGCAATCACTCGAAACAGACTCTTGATTCTTGGAATCTGTGTGCTCGCTCATGTCATTTGACCCCGCACCAGTACCCTCTGTGTTTCTCTTATTGGGCGGCTTCTCATGGTTATGCTTTCCTTTGTAAATTATCTCAGTTATCTGACCCTCAGCCGAGTGCTCGACCTTTTTCTTAACTGGACAATTGACGTGTGTACACCTGTAATAGCTCCGTGGGTACTCACTTCCTTTGACCATTTTCTGCCCATATTTGCGCCAGTTGTAGCCATCATCGGCTGGCTTGTCGACTGTAATAGATGCCTGTTGGACCCGGTTGTTGTTGGGCTGCGGTTTAAAGGCAGTAGTATGAGTTGGCATCTCTTGGAATTGAGAGAAGTTGTGGTGGAGAGAAGAGGAGGGATAGTACTCCGGCTGAGAAAGAAGCTTGAACTGAGGATAGGTAGGTTGTGGTAGCATTTGTTGGCCAGTCGGCATCCCGGAATTTTGCTGAATTTTTTGTTTGAAAATTGCAACCAGAAATTCTAATCAAATTTCAATAACCTTATCAAGGTATAAGATTGATGCATTGAGAGGTTCTTGTACCGTTCTGATCAGGAGATGCACTTCATTTAAACTTAACAAAAACTGACCATTTCTAATGGCAAGGATTACATGCTAATTATTTCCCATTATATAATTAATATTGTAGAAAGAAACTTGATGCAACATGTCCTGTATTTTTTTCTCAATTTTTTTTACAGGAAATATAGGCCAATTTAGTAACGTACGCCTTCAATTAAAAAAGGTAGCAAATGAAACTAAAATCCAAAGTGCACCAAATTTAATATATAGCTTACCAATTGATGTGGATAGAAGCCAGCTGAGTCCAAAATGGCGTTGGGCTAAATCCCGGCGATAGCAAAAAAAGCTGCTGCTGTTGGCTTGTCATCATGCCGGCGGCTCCCATTCTGCCTCTTTCATTCTCAACTCGATCATTTCCACCACCAGCACCAGCATGAACACGGGCACCGCCAATTGTGCCTATTAACAATTGGGTGTACGATGAACAGTTGGCCTCATTCGCATCTACCTCATCAGCTTCCCCAGGAAATAGGCTCGATGCTAGCGTCAAAGGTCCCGGACTCTCCTCAAATGCTGCCCGAACCGGCAGTGCAACTGTTGGTCTTGTGTTCGAGTTTATTGATCTTGCCTTCTCTTCCCGGCTCTTTGCATCGGCCATCCGAGGCCGGTGGTGATAAGGTCTGAATTGAAAGGCTTTACTAGGTCTTTTTCCTCCTGTGGTTATGTCTATGTGTATGTTGTTTGGAGAAGAGGTAGAGAAGACTTTTTGGGGTTTGGTAGCGTTGACTTTTGTTCTTGCTGGAATCCAAGTCCTTCTTGTTTAATTAAAAAGAAAAAAAAGAAGAAGGTGTAAACCAGTTATTGGAGGGTTGTTGTCAATTGTGTTATCTAATTAATATCTAATTAATTGCCCTTTGTTATTACAGCCGCGAAAAAGATAGAATTTAATTCTTGTGCCCCTACTGTGAAACATTTCAATTAATTACTTGTGCTCTCAACGTTGTACAATACAACTTTCTTGAATTAAACATATATATATATATAAAAAAATATTACCACAGCTGAATATTGGGGCCACAATAAACTATACCTAAGACCTTCCTTTATAAGATATGGTATGATCGCTGAAATAATTAATGTGACCAGCATTAATCCTTGTAGATATGTTATAAAATCGTTTAAAAAAAAAAAAGTAACATCTTAAAAGCATGTTAAGCAATAAGAACTTTTGGAGGACTATAATGCAAAAATCAAGGATACGACAGAACACGCGGGATTTCCAACTGTCACCGTATCACGCGGCTTGTGCTGAAATGTTATATATTTATCCCGGCGGGTTGCATAGGGTAGAATTAAAAACTACAAATAAAATCCTTCTCTTAAGAGGACAAAAAGAAAGATTCTAATTCTATTGGCAGAGTAGTTAAACTAGGGCTGCAAACGAACCGAACCGAATCGAATTATTTCCAGTTTGAGTTTGGTTTGAATTAATTTCGAATGAACTTAATTTCGAATCGAATTTTTTACGAACTCAATTTTGAACTTTACGAACTTTGTTACGACTTACGAGTTATGACTTATGGCTGTGCCATAGTTCGAAATTACAACACTTCAATAAAAACTCAAGCATTCTGAATTCTAATTACACAGTACACCAAAGTTTATATCAAAGTTCATTACAAATACCAAAATTTATATCAAATATCAAAGTTTAGTACAATCAATCAAAGTTCAGTACAATCACAGTATCCAAAGTTTCCAAATAGCTAACAGGAGCAACATCACCAAAGTTTTCAAATATCCAAAGTATTCAAAATATAATTTAAGTTAGAACTGAGAGCAATTATGGACTGGGCGGCCTTATATTTTCATCAGCGAACATAAGTTATCAGTGGAAATCAACGGTTCACGTTTGAATTAATTTCGAACTAAATTTGGTTTGCGAACCTATTTCGAACGAACTAGGTCCAGTTTTAGTTTGGTTTGAATTAATTTCGAACTAAGTTTGGTTTGAATTAGTTTCGAATGACTCAATTTCGAATAGAACTTTTTAACGAACTTTTTCAAATCAAACTCGAATCGAATTACAACTACGAATTTTTTGTGCCGCCCTAATTGGCACATATGGCAGTGCATCTGACTAATTACTCGTATCCTCTCCAATCCAGCGTAAATAGTTATTATTATTATTATTTTTTTAATAAAAATGATTTTTTTATTTCTAAATAATTTGGTAAAAAAAATTATGTTAAATACTTTGTAATTAAGATAATTTTTGTGATAGTTTAAAAATAAATGGATTCACTGTATGTTAAAATTGTCAAATAGCAAGGCACAATGGTCTGGATTGAATGTTAAGGCCCAAATAATTTTTAGATGCTCCTGGTTCTCTGTGAACCATCATTATTTCTATTTTTATACTTAATGGACCAATACACCAAGTCTATTTAGAAAGAAGTATTTAATTATCTTTCTTCTCCAAAGAGCCTCCGTTCACTTTCTTCACAAATCAACAAAACTCATTTTTGTTAAATTCAAAATTGACACAAAAAGACTGAATCAAGCCACAACTAGAAGAGAATCGCGAAAGAGTAGGCAATGTACTGAATAGGGGTAAGCAATGTGCGAAGAGAAAGCAACGCATGTCAACAGAGCAAAGAGCGATGAAAGATCACCATCAGATTTGGATCGACCGAGCTAAAAGAAAGTAGCACTATAGTAATTATGATAACATTGCAAAATCTTTCCAGAATATATATATAATAAAATAGATGTGGATCTACAACAACATGAAAATAGATGTAATCTACAACAACATGTTGTTGTTGCAGCGGTGAAGTGAAGGTGAAGTGTAAGGTTTTTGTTATAGTAAAATCTATTTTATAAAATTATAAGGAATTTTTCAAAAATGTGACTCTCCCCACGATCTATATATGATCAGATATGTCAATGTGAATATTTGTTTTTGAAGATTTCTAAAATTACAAATTAAAATACAACTCTGTAAAGAATTTAGTCCAAAATAAATGAAATAAGACACAAATGTATATAATTTTATAGTTATTAAAATGATAGAGCTAGATCTTTCATATTATAATGCATTTGAAAAATTAGAATTTATTATTGAATATGCATAATATATATATATATATATATATATATATATATATATATATATATATTAATAGAGTGAGGCTACGGTACTATGCATAGTACGGATTGGTCCATGCTATGGCTCAATATTTTGAGGTTTTCAAAATCCTAACGGTCGATCCGAACCGTTCAAACATGATTATAAAATGAATATGTACTTGGCCAAACCAAATTTTACATTTTTCAAATTTTTTACTATTTTTTTAGATAGGTAGAAAATCACCTGTTTTTGGATGGTCCAGAATTTTCAGATCAAGTGATTTTCTACCTATCTAAAAAAATAGTAAAACAAATTCGAAAAAAATGTAAAATTTGGTTGCAAGTACATATTTCATTTTATAATCATGTTGCAACGGTTCGGATCGACCGTTTATTGAGCCGTAGCACAGACCACCGTGCTATATATGCATAGTACCGTAGCCTCACTCATATTATATATATATGTACTATATAAGTATATTACTAACTGCCACAAGCGATATATGCACTACAAATAATCACTTAGTAAGCAAGGTTCTAAATAGCATTTATAGCGTGTACAGCGGAAGGCTAACAAAAAAAGCTATAGCGGAGCTATGCTACATAGCGTTTTTGGTTTTTACATTCCAGTATATTCAATATATTATACTAAATATCAACATTATCTAAAGTCTCATAGAACAATAAATAACACCAAATTGATTAAGGAATTATAATATTCATATTGAACCAGTACAAAGTTTTAATGCTATTCCAAATATCCATAGTAATATCATAATTATCGATATTTTAGGTTCAAATAAACGTAAAGCCATCATTGCAATAATTTATTTTTTTCTATTCAAATTCAAAATAATCTAAGCATCATGGCATACATTATCTATCTTTCTCTATTTAAAATATAAGTATCATTTTGTTACCTCAGTATTAAACTCAGTCATTCTATAGATTTGTCAGAGTCAGAGTCAGACACATCATTATCTGATGTCAATGTCAACAAGCAATTCAATGTCATCATTTCCGATGAGGATGATTGATAAAAAATCATTTACCCAACGTGGATATATCTCTCTTTAATAATTAAAAGTTAATATAGAGCCTAGTAAGGTAAATTGTAAAAAATAACCTCATGGTTAAATCCATGTAAATTGCAAAAAAAAAAAAGCCATATAGCATAGCGGTGCGCTATTTGAGCTAACACGCTATGCGCTATAGCGGGACCACTATTAACCGCTATAGCTGCTGTAGCTCAAATAGCGAATTTTTATGTCATTGTTAGCGTTTAAGGTCCAAAAATACTATAGCGCCGCAACAGCGCGCTATTTAAAACACTGACTTATAAGCATAGCAAAATATGTTGAAGATAATTTTTCCGACCACAGTACTCCATGATTTCCTTAGTAGACTCTGGCACAATTCGGTTTAAGTTCAAAGGAAAAAAAAATTATAACGAATTGTTAATATACTATATCCGAAGTTGGAAAAAGAAACAAAAGAATTATTTAATTGAACAAGCTTTGATGTCAGCGTACATGAGACTGCATGCAATGGATTGACGATAAAAGAATTATACGTAATTGCCCTTGTTGAAGTAAAAAATAACAAAATCAAATAAGCTTGCAAGGTTGAATCGAATTTTTTTTAAAAGCGTAATTAAAAAATTGATTTTTAGGAAACCAACATGATTATTTTTTTTTTAACAAAAATCATAAGAATCGAAATGTCATTTCGGTTCCGAATTTTTTTTTTTTTTTGGAACCGAAATGTCATTTCAGTCCGGTCCAATTTTTGGATTTTCTGTGGCACTTTTTCACAAGTTTTCATATGAGCCGCCGCAGAAAATTCATAAAGTGGACCGGACCGAAATGACATTTCGGTCCGGAATAAAAAAAAAATTCGGACCGAAATGCCATTTCGGTTCTTATGTTTTTTGTAAAAAAAAAGTAATTATGTTGGTTTCGTAAAAATATATTTTTTTAATTATGGTTTATAAAAAAAATTCGGTTGAATCACCTATCATTAATTCTTTTGATGTTGCAGGATAGGTGCAGGAACATTTCTAACAAACGAAATAAATAAACTTAGAGAAAAATTCAGCAAAGACAAAGCACAACTGGCCAACAAAAAGGGGCAAACTTAATTTCATTTATTGTGGAAAAATGGTTTTCCTAAATTGACAAACAAAATCAACTATTTATAGCTTGCATATGGTCCAAAAGAAATGTTCATTGATGGATGGAAAGGGAAAAAAAGGAACAAATTCCGTGACCGCACGAAATCAAAGTCACAGCATACTGGTCTGGTCATCGTACGATACAATTTTTGAATTCATATCTCTGCATTAACTCAAAAGAGAATCTTTTGAGTTAATGAATCTCGACTGTCCAATCTATTTCAAGATTCGTGTGAACTAAATCTGCACTAATATTAAAAAGTCCCCTATGTTATAGACACGAGTCGGATTAGTTCCGCTTAAAATCATACGGTTGAAACTCATTAACTCAAAAGATTCCCTTTTGAGTTAATGCAGAGGATACGGATCCACAATTTTTCCCCTCAAGCTACAGGATTGCATTACCGAGAGGTCTACTCTCCTTTTTCAACGTCAATCACAGCCAAGGAGTTGCAAAAAAATGATTAATTGCAGCATTATTCCCAACTGGGATGAGATAAGGGCCTGTTAGATGGCCCATGCAGTAATAAACTTTGTGGAAAATTAGGTGGGACTGAAATTTATACCTTAAGAGTGTGTTTGATGGTCTTTTTACACAATGAAAAAAAAAAATAGCCGACAAAATGCATAATAATCAAATTAATTAGTGCACAAATTCATGAAAAAAAAAAAATCAAAGTTGAACTTAATTGTTTCTTTAATATGTCATATCTTGTTCATTCTCTTATTACATAATACATGTTATCAATTTTGTTTTTATTTTCAATCTTTAGCCAGTGCACTTTTTATTTCTTTAATTTAATTATTTTTTAGTTTACTTAATATTACTATATGTGTAATTATGAGACTTTGATTATTAAATTGATCAGAAATTATTAATAACTATTAATAAAAAAATATTGGTAAAAGGTTTTTTCAAATAGAAACATGCATTTTTTTCCTGAATATCTTTTTGTTGAATTGAGATGTAATCCTGTAAAAAATGATACTGTAACTTTATCCTGTGCAACAGAATGAAAGCCTACTGCCATTTGGCAAAAAAAAAAAAAAAAAAAAATTACACTACAAAAAATACAAAATGATGAATCCTACTGCCATATTACACAACAAAATTTGTCCAGACTAATTGTAAGCTACTAAAATCACTACTTAAATATGCCCCACTTTGTATAACTATTTTGCAGAATGCAAACTAATTCGCGAATAAAACGTTTTTGGACTGTTTCCGAACCGAATGGCGTATTATTCGTTGACCGAACTTTTGACCGAATAAAACGCGATAAAACACGAATTTAACGAATTTTACGAATAATATGCGTTTTTCTCACGTTTTGTTCGGAAAAAAAATTTGAATTTCAGCGCACAGTACCCATTCTGCTGGGACAGTGTGCAAATTTGCTTTCTCACGCAACAGTGTGCAAAAGGCACAGTTCCCTAGTGTGCAAATTTGCCTTTTGTTAAGTAGACCTAGTCACCCACGTGAAACAAAAAAAAAAGGCACAGTTCCCATTTAGTTTATTTTTTACTGTATTACCACATCTTGTGATCTTCTATGACAAATACAAGCAGTATCTCGTATAGTAAATCATCGATGATTAATTAAATATGCACTGAGGTCTCGTACTGTAATTCTGAATAATTCCCGAATTATACCCGAATTATTCCCGAATCACGAATTTTTGACCCTGCCGAACCGAACCCGAATTATTCATTTGTTACTATGGGCGGTATGACATAGGCCGATTGACGGGTATTGATATCATAGGTCTATTGCTGGGATTTTATGAATCATAGGTCTAGTATGGACGATAATGAGTTCGTTTTCTTTAAAAAAAAAAACATATATATATGCAAAAATGGAACAATAACAGAATTTTATACAGTTCCATTTGCTAATATGGAAAATAATATTGTTCCATTTGCAATTTGGAACAATAACGCAAGTTTTGTTGAAATTTTTCTATAACTTATATTTAGATCTTTTAAATAAATTTGGCTCACATTTTTCTATAACTTATATTTAGATCCAACATTCCTTAATTCGACGGTGGATGTTAAGGCTGAAGGAAGAGTACATAGAATGTTTATGGCTTTATGCAGAAAAACTGCACATGAGGTAATCAATACATTACATAGATAGTAGAAAAACTATATAGAAATGTTGGATTATTGTATAGAGACAACAAAAAAATGTACAATAAAGTATTACTGTGTTGCAGTTCGTGAGATAAGTTAATATTGACCCTATCACCTGTGATTGGAAGAAGTATAAGTGCAATGTCACAGCATGTTATGTTTTGTTACAATACTGTCAAACACATGTTTTTTGTACAGTGTGTTATGAAGTGATTCCAATTGTCTTCCGAATAAAGAAAATTAAGAAAATAATATTTCTAATTAATAAGATATGTGAAACTGTTTTTACGGGGCGATGCAGTCACATTTTTTTTCTCTCTTCCTCTACTGTCTTCACTGCTGTAAAAATGAGAAAAAGTGTTAGATTGTTTTGGAAAGTGTGCAGTGTGGAGTAATGTTTAATATGAGATATGTGAATTTTTAAACATTGTTTCAATACTGTATAAAATTATGTCAGTATGCTTTATGCACCTTGGCTGGGAAAATGCAGGTCAATTTTGAATAGATTGTCTTAGTATGGGAACCATGGTATCGTTATGTTAATGGTATTGGTATTGTGTATTGTGTTGGCTAAGCAGAATGTGGCATATGAATCATTCCATGAGTTTCTTAAACTGAGGCTACACATATTTTCTGTAACCATATTTTAACTTCTATATAATAAGTCATCCATTTTGCTTTAGTTTTATGTACAAATAAGGTGTTCTATTCTTACTGTCTGAACTATCTGATCGATGATTAGATAGTGATGGAGTATGGGGTAAATAACGTATACTAAGTTCAATGGTTTATTTAATTTATGAAGTTCGCATTGTAAGTTGATGAATTCAGGTGCTGTGAAGTAGTGGGCATTAGATCCTTTGAGTTTTAGAGAGAGAATAAACAAATGTGGAGCTGATAATTAGATCTAGACTTCATGTAGTTTGGGTCAATTGAGCAAGCAATAGATGTAGATGTTTGTATACTTAAAGGGTATTTGCAAGACAAAATCATTGAAAGTTTGTACTTAATATGCTGGTGATAACTACTGTGAGTGCAGATGACCTGTATTTTTACTTTTTCAACAGGGAAGAGAGATTATGTAGAGTAAGGTATCTAATAAGCATATTTCTTTTCCTTTATATATGCAAATAGGAGTCAAGTATGACTTGATGTACCGAGATAGAAGTGTATATGTAGAACGTGACATGAGATCAACAGTTATATGTATAGTTGTACCATATTGAATGAAGAAGAGCAAAACACTTTTTTAATAATTAGAAATTATCATAATAGCATGCCTTTCTTTTTGAATGTATATAAACATTAAATTTTAATATATGTGTGAACCCTAAACCGTATGATCAGTCAAGTAGTTACTAAAAAGAAAAAAAGAAAATAATATACCTCTGTGCAGATTGAAACGAAGATAAAGGCTCGAGCATGCAATTGACAATCCGAGGTTTACTGGTGGTGAATTTCATACTAAATAGATAAAGGAGAAGAAATTTGGCATAAGATTCCAACTTTTTTCAGCAAAATCAGAAAATCCTATAAACTCGAGTTAATTTGTTAACTTTCAATAAGTAGGTATCAGTGACCTGCAACACTCTTATAAATGTGTTGTGCAAGAAAGTAGATACTGAGAAGGTGTTCAGAGTCAAAATGATAATGAATTGCGTATGATTTTGGCATAGATTTTGCATATTATCTCACACTTATATTTAATTAATTAGAGAAAAAGGCTACTGTCACCATTCTCTATGTTTTATTGCAGAAAACAGGTTTTGGGATTATTTCACATCAAATGGAGCAAGAATCAGGTCAATCGGATAAGCGACGCTTATCGACTAAGTCTCTGTTGCGGTCCGTACTGATTGATATACGGACCAGGAGATAGCGTGATATGCATTAAACCCCTCAGCGACATGGTGTGAATACGGATTCGTATCAGCCAATACGGTCCGTAACCAAAGGCGCCCTTTAGGGAATAACTGCTACAAGCGTGTCCAGACCGTGTTCTTGGGCCTCCACTCATCTCCAGACGTCTCCTCACTCCTATATAAAGCCCCCTAGACAGAAGAAAAAGTTATTTTTGTAATTTTGGTAATTAGGGTTAGATTTGATTGAAGTGAGAAAGAGAGGAGTGTTGTAATGATGCCGTTTCGCGGCTAAGTTCCTTTCTTAGGGGCTAGACAGTAAACCTTGTTACTCATGATGCTTTGATATATATATTTTCTGTGATTATGATTTCTTGTTGTTGATTGAAATGCTTTTGCAATTTATTCTCCCTTCACCTGATTTCGATGATCTAGTTTAATCCTTAGGGTAGTGACAGTACTTTATTGGTAAAAAAACTATGATGGACGAGTTAGCCTCGTTGGGAGCTATTAGATTATGTGAAGAAAACCTTTGGGGGAAACCATAAATCAGAAAACGCAAACCAAGTTCTGTCATTTGTGTAAGATAACTCGCAGTGTCATATGTAGTAACTTGTGTATTTAGAGATCTGTCATTTGCGTAAGATAACTCGCAGTGTCCTATGTAGTATCTCGATGGAAGTCCCGTCATTTGCGTAAGTGACTCGCAGTGTCCTATGTAGTGTCTTCCATAAACAACAACAAGAAATCAGACCCGACAGAAGTAGAATATCAAAGAGGATTGAGTAGCAATGGTGTGCCGAAAACCTAGGAATTATCATCTCTATCTTTATTTTAATTATTTTTAATTGTTGCCAAATTTACATTGATCACAATTCCAACTCTTAATTTTCAGATTTTGTCTAGCCTTTCGAAAGATTGTGATTTGATCGCTCAAGACTGTAAACCAATATTCACTGTGGAATCGACCTCGATTATACTACTCGATAAGAATTGTGCGCTTGCGATCCGAACCGATAGCATTTCCGAGTTTATAAATTTTAAAAGATAACATCGCTCTCTTTTGAGTGATAAACTTTTTGGCGCCGTTGTCGGGGAATAACAGTTTATTGTGCAAGGCCTCGCGAGACGCCCTTGCTTTGACCATTGAATCCAATCAATTAGAGACGCCTAGATTTTTAATTTTCTGCATTTTTATTTTCTTCTTTTCAATTTTATTTTCAATTTCGTTTTTCTTTTTATTTCTATTTTTCAGTTTTTAGTTTAATTTTCAAATTTTATTTTCCTTTTGTTTCTTAGGATACTGCACGCTGGCCGAATCATTCTTATGGAGATCCCTGAGGATTGCAAGTTAGAGAGGACAATTTGCTTCCCCATCACCGATAAGGACCAATCATAGTCCTTCCTCAAGTTACCTGAAAGCAAAGAAGACTCAGATTCAGTCAACATGGAAAACCTACCGAACGAACAAATTCACAACAATCCACCATTCAACAATCATAACGGACAAGAAGACAATGGTGATAATGGAGTTCACAATGCAGCGAGACCCAGACTTCTCCGAGACTATTGCGTACTGCGCGTGAATGATCCTAACTCAAGCATAAATCCACCGACAGTTACGAACCGTAATTTTGATATCAAACCTACTCTCATTAATATGGTTTCGCAACAGCAATTTGGAGGATTTCCAAGCGAAGATCCACATCTTCACTTGGCAATTTTCCTTGGGATATGTGAGACAATAAAGATCAACGGAGTTACCGTTGAAGCAATCAGGCTAAGGCTATTTCAATTCTCATTCAAAGATAAAGCAAGAGCATGGTTGTTTTTACTTACCGGCCAATTCCATTCAAACTTGGGACCAATTGTTTAATGTGTTTATTGCAAAATATTTTCCACCATCTAAAACTTCAAGATTCAGAAATGCAATTACTAATTTTGAACAAAGAGATGGTGAATCATTGTGTGAAGCATGTGATAGATATAAGGATATGTTAAGGTGTTGTCTACATCATGGTCTAGAAAGATGGCTGATTGTTCAAAACTTTTTATAATGGTCTAAATCCTACAGATAGGTTGTCTATTGATGCTTCCGCAGGAGGCGCAATCATGAACAAGGAACCTGACGAGGCTTACAACTTAATTGAAGAGATTGCAATCAACCAACACTACTGGACCCCTGAGCGCAAGAAGCCAACTCCAACACCTGGCATGCACAAAGTTGATGAAATAGCCATGCTGAGCGCAAAGATTGATGCATTGCAACTAGCACTCAACAAGCAGACTAAGCAGACCAAGCAGCGAACGGTATCAGCAGTCAATGCAGCAACAGCATGTGGTTATTATGGAGGAGCGCATGAGATGAACGAATGTGACGGAAACTGAGGAAGAAACAGAGCAAGTAAACGCCATTGATAACAGCTTTCGACCTCAGCCCGCCTACAATTCGTACCATCCGAACAACCGAACCATCAAAATCTCTCATACGCAAACAACCAAAGATCGTTGCACCTCAACAGAACTATCAACCACAACCAATTACCAGCTAAGATACAACAATTCTCAACCTAATTACCAACCGAGGCAGTACAACCAATCACAGCAACCTGACATCACATCACTGATAGAGAGACTCTTGGAGAAGCAAGACAAGATGAATGCTGAAATCACGCAAAAGATCGAAAACCTTAGTGGACCACACCTCCAAAATGACAAAGAACTCTCAAATATCACACACGAAAAAGGAAAACTTTCAGGCCGGCCAAAAGAAATCCTAAAGAGAGTTGCAAAAGCATTACACTAAGGAGCGGCACAGCTTATAAGGGACCTTCGATGCCTGATCGAACTTCCGATAAGATGCATGTAGGACCATCACATTCCAAGAAATACGAGCCGTAACAACCAGAAGCTGTCCGTATTCGAAATGCAAGCAGACTCTATTGAGGAATATAATGACATCGTAGGTGGAGACGAACGGACAAGTCGACAACCCGAACCTGAATACATCGCACCACCACCCTACAAGCCACCTCTGCCATTTCCTCAAAGGCCTGCCAAGCACAAGATGGAGCAACAATTCGCGAGATTCATGGAGACCCTCAAGCAGTTACAAGTCACTATCCCCTTCACTGAGGCAATTGCAAGCATACCCTCGTATGCTAAATTTCTGTTCGCTATGAAACGTATAGGCTTTTGATACCTAGTTCTATTTAGTTTCAGTTGCAAGCTTACAACAGAAGTCAGGTATAGCTGGGTGTCGAATCCACAGGGACAGTTTGTTAATTACCGGACTCTACTTACACTACGAGAATTCTAGAAGTCTGCAAAGGTGATTTGGGGTATTTTGTATTCTAACAGATCAATGACAATATTAAAAACAATAAGAATTTTTTATTGGTTTTAATATGAATAAAAATGGGTTCCTAGGGTTTCTGATTTTATCTCAGATTAGCTTCAAGGTGCCCGGTCCGTGCACTTTCATGCACGGGCCGTGTACTCTCATACACGGTCCGTGTGGCTGATAAGCCTAAATTATATATACTTTTGATTAAGGTGTAACCTAAAAAACTTAACCAATTTTCTTGTATTTTAGCATAATTTTGTGTCAAATATATCAAAGAACCAAGTTATTGCCAAAGTCTATTTAAATTACAGGAAATGGAGCAAATTGTAGATCTTCTCGCAAGCTTTCCGAAAAGCGGTAGAACACTAAAAATGGAGTTACGCATCATGATTTATGCTCGTTTGAAGTTCGGTTCATAAGAAAAGACCGCACTCAAAGCCGCACGAATCACATCTACGACACACAGTTCGTATTTTGGCCATATCTTGGTCATACGAACTCTGATTTGAGTGAATCAAAGCTTGACAGAACCAGGACAAAAATATCTACAACTTTCATGAATGAAACAAATCCAAATTCTACATTCCGAATTTGGATTTGTTTCCTTCATGAAAGTTGTAGATATTTTTGTCCTGGTTCTGTCAAGCTTTGATTCACTCAAATCGGAGTTTGTATGACCAAGATATGGCCAAAATACGAACTGTGTGTCGTAGATGTGATTCGTGTGGCTTTGAGTGCGGCCTTTTCTTGTGAACCGAACTTCAAACGGGCATAAATCATTATCCATAACTCCATTTTCAGTGTTCTACCACTTTTTGGAAAGCTTGCGAGAAGATCTACAATTTGCTCCATTTCCTGTAATTTAAATAGACTTTGGCAGTAACTTGGTTCTTGGATATATTTGACACAAAATTATACTAAAATACAAGGAAATTGGTTAAGTATTTTAGGTTAAACCTTAATCAAAAGTATATATAATTTAGGCTTATCAAAATCCCCCAAGCTTAAACGTTGCTTGTCCTCAAGCAAAAATCTAAACTAAGAATCGAGTCGGTCTCTAACTTAACCAAATTACCTTGATAACTCTAATTATTGAAAAATTCACATGATTTGCTAAATTCCTTTGAATCATTTTGAACAATAATATGGACTTTATTAAATCAATCGTGATTCACCCCATAACTTAATTCAGTTGAACTTCATACTCAAAGATGTCTTACTATTTGAAAAACTACTTTTGGACTTATCAATATTTTGTTTTTCTACAAAAATATGCCCTCATTTGTGGTGATTTTCTAAAATTTTTTGCCCCCCCCCCCCAAGCTTAAAACAAGCTCGGGTTAGAAAGTTGCGGACTCCGTGTGTTGATACAATGCAAATTCACATTTTTGTTGTTGCTCATTTTGATTTTTTGTTTTTCTTTTATTTCATGGCACTATTTTCCCAATCCTCATTTAAGCACTGGTTAGTTACAAGTAGTTAACCGTACCCAATCGTTCTAATTCAAGGGTGCTTTGCATGCTCATAGTTTAACCCTTCCACTGACCCGAATGTCAATTTTATCGGGAGACTAGTGGAGCAAGAGTGCCATTTTCAATTTAACTCAATTTCTCAACATGTATGCATGTACCATGAAAACACACATCCCTAAGTATTAATTCATACTTGTGGATATCCCAATCTTTCTAAATTTTAAAAATCCCCAAATTCTCTATTTTAAAAAGACATATTTGGCTTCAAACGTTATTTCAATAAAATCCAATTTTTTCATTTTTTTCAAAGTCCTAAAACATCTCATCCTATGAAATTCTTTTTAATTAAGTATGGGGTTATTTCCAATTTAATTCAATGTCATCCATATTTTTTTTTTCAAAAAATTTCAACCAAATCATAGTAATCACATTAATTTATCAACAAAATGCATGACACAAAACTAGGTAAACATCCTAACAAGTCGGACGGAACCCTATTCATGGTTAGGTAAAACCCTAGTTTCAAACAAAAATTTAAACATGCCTAAACTAAATACAAGATACAATTGTGAATTTCAGTTTTTCATTTAACCCCCTCCCCCCAACTTAAACAAAACATTGTCCTCAATGTCTCAATTCATACTAGAAGAGAAAAAAAAATAGAAACTCACAAGATGTTGCTCAGTTTAATGTCGGGAGCTCGACTTGTTGAGGCTCAGTTTGAAGGTGGTGGATCATCGAGGGCAATTGCCTCCTTTTCGATGATCAGTTCATCTTGAATGAAATGTTTGAACCGCTGTCCATTGACTTTAAATGGACCCGTTCTTTCGCTCCAGATTTCGAAGGCACCATGGTCGAAAACTCGTGATACTTGATATGGTCCTTGAAAACTCCTTCTGATGTGTTTGTCGTGCCACTACTTTGTTCCTATTTGTGATGCTACATGATCCGTTATACTAGGTATGCTAAACCGAACTCTGTGCTTCTGTTTTTATTTGTGATTTAGTCTCTCATTTTATATCAGAAAATATTCAAATATTTATTCTTCCTTTTGCTTGCTCTTTGTCTAGTATTCACTTGTAAAATTGTTGTCATTTGTTTCAATTGAAAGCTGATTTTGATTATTGTAATCTATAAAATAATCAAATAAGTACTGACTTCGTTTCACTTGTAAAATTAATTGCTTTTCGTCTATTACAATTTGTAATATTACGAGGTATGAACTATTAAATAATGTTCTATATCCTTTTTTTTCCTTATTTGCATGATTGAAAAAAGTATGTATTTAGATTAGTTGTTATTTGATTGTTACTCCAATTCTCCAATGTTGATAATGTTGATAATTAGTAGAAATATAAAATATATTTTTTAAAAAGAAAAAAAAAACACTATGTACGATAGCTTCCGCTATAGCTATGTACGATAGCTTTTGTTTGAGCCTCTTAGCAACGACGTGATAATCGCTATTTAGAACCTTGATTATTATTATTATTATTATTATTATTATTATGATAATCATCATCAGACTCTAAGATTAATCCTGTAATACTTATATATTCTTATATTTATTTAAATTTATTTTTCAGAAGGTGGTGCTCAAAACTTAAGTCATGAGATGTGTTATAATTGTTGTTTTCATTCTATAATTGATTTTATCTCGATCACTGATATCTTGTTTAAGAACAACCATAGGAAAGAAAATAGTTTTCTTAGATTATATTAATGCTAATCATACTGGAATCAGACTCTGCCATTTAATTAGACAATTCCAATACACAGAAATCAACAATTTGATAAAAAAAATAAACGATACAAAAATTTGTTACAAGCTTTATTATGAAAAAAAGATCAAAACATAACCAAGTAATTCACAGCAATATAGCAAAACCAAGTCTTCAGAAACATGTGCAATTTATTCGATTTTCCAGCAAAACCAATACTAATTATGTTTCAACTTTCAACGATATCTATATCGGCAAAGTCGACTGAGGTTAAAGATCCTTCTGAGGTAAGCATGATTTCAGTAGTGAACAACTTCTTCTGCAGAATCAAGTTGATTTTTGCGCTTTCTTCTTCAGTTAATTCCCAATCAAATATTTCCAGGTTCTGCATGAGCCTTTCTTTGTAGAAGCTCTTTACTACAATTCCTGCGCCTTGCTCCAGAATCCATCTCAGTGAAATCTACAAAATATAATTACATGAAATTTTAACAAATCAGTTGTTGGTTGTTGGAAAAAATTAAGGAGATAATCTCTTTGGAGACATTAATTATATCGTTCAGATAATTGAGTGATATACTGGTGAATCCATTTGTGATACTAATACCAGCATACAACTTGACTAATATGGTATAAACTAGAATCTGGTATGTATGTAAATGGTGAAAAAGAGCGTTGAGCACCTGTGCAATACTTTTGCCTTTGGCATCTGCTATTTCTTTGAGCACATCAGATGTTAAAACTGCATTAGGGATGAAGTTTATTTGGCCGCCTAAAGGAGAGTATGCAGTGATAATTATTCCTTTCTTTGTACAATATTCCTTTAATTTCTGTTGCTGCCATGCTGGATTCATCTCAACCTGAATTTAAAGACATTTTTTAATCATCCTTCAACAAAAGAACATTTTTAGGAAAAAAAAAAATGAAAAACCAACCCCACATGCATATTCATGTTTAACAAATTAATAATTAATAAAATTGCATTATTATTTAAACTACCTGGTTAACAGCAGGAGGTATGTTAGCAAGCTGAAGCAGTTTCTCAAGCTTCTTTGTTGTGAAATTACTCACTCCAATGGACCTTATCAGGCCCAATTTTTGGCACTCTTCCATGGCCTCCCACACACCTTTTAGATCCAAGGGCATCACTTCATCCCGCTTCAGCGGGTAGGTTACCGGCCCCGGTTTCATACTTATTGGCCAGTGGATGAGATACAAGTCCAGGTAGTCCATTTTCAGATTGCTATGTGTTATGAAATCAATTGAGGATTTTGTAAGTAGCATGTAATTAAAGAATACCAATCCTAAATACATGTGTGTGTGGATGATCAAGGAAAGAGGTGTAAACTGGAAATTGTGTCAGTATAAAATTAGAAAAAGGGAAACAGAATATTCTTATGATTTCAGGGTATAATTGTGTCATTGTGTAGCTGTAAGTTGTTTCCATAATTAATACCAAATTTTTATTTCTTTTGTGATTTCTTAAAGTTTATATATGCTTATACAGCAAAAGACTATAATTTAATGTTTAATTTTTCTTTCAAATTGACGGACATATTTTCATCAGCATGACAGGATATATTATATCATAGTGTACAGACATTGGGAACATAAAATAAGGGGAAATGAAGTAACCTGAGGCTAGTTTTAATGGCAGAGAGCACACGTTCCGGATGGTTGTCGGTACACCATAGCTTGGAGGTGATAAACACATCAGCACGGGACCCAATCAGACCAAGCCGCACGGCCTCAGCAATGGCCTCACCCAAGGCACCCTCTGACCCGTACTGGCATGCCGTGTCAAAGTGGCGGTATCCGATCTTGATTGCCTCTATGATGGCCGCTTTCGCCTTATCAGGATCAAACGAGAACTCAAATGTGCCTAAGGCTATGATCGGCATGTCATAGCCTGAGCTGAGGGTTTTTAAAGGTATCTTGGTACTGGTTTCTGATGCCATCTTGGTACTGGTTTATGATGGCTACTATTTCTCTCAATTTGAATTTGAGTTTGCTAGTGGTTGTTCGTGCTTTATATAATAGAACAAACAGTTGGGATTAACGCCTAGGAATTCTTCCAGAGGAAGTGATAAAACTATGCAACAAATTAACTTCCTAGGAATACAGTGTGGTGAATCATACACTAAAGCTTGTGAAATTTGATTTATTTGCCATGCACTTTGGAGACCGTAGTACTGAAAATGCAAATTATTCAAAGTATATTTTATGTTAGAGTGCTCACAATATGCGAACAAACATTGAGAGTCAATTATATAAAATTTGTATGTTGAGTCCTCGTAGTATTTTATTCTAAACTATATAGAAAATCGTGTATAAACACATAAGTTCTGAAAATGAATGAGTCTGAAATATTATAGTGTATTTTTATTGCCTAGACACCCGCTACACTTTGAAGTTACTAAAATGTCTCATACGATCCCAACTTGTTGGACCTGTGTTAATCAATGTTGTAAATAACGGTATGCGGTCGTCGGTCGGACAAGGTACCGTCAAGCGATTAATCGGGAATAATCGAGAATAATCGGCCATAATCAGAAATAATCGGCCGATTAGTCGGAAAAATCCATGACGGTTTGGTCACTGCCAACGACTAATCGGCCGATTAATTGGCCTAAACGGATGTCTTTTACAACACTGGTGTTGACTGCACCTAGTACCTGGCAAGATCAAGGAGATGTCAGGGGTGATGCACACCAAGGTTGCTTCTCACAAATCAAATATATGTTTAAAAAAAGAATATATTGCGTTCCGGGGACTTGATTTCTAGAAGCATTAGTCAAAAGCAAAATGTAGGGTTAACAAGGAAGATGATTGGTTTATAGAGGCGTCAACGGTTAGCAGAATATAAATAAATTAAGGGTTATGATTCATTAAAAACTTTTAATAAAATAAATTAACAGTTCATTAAAAATGTATTTTAAGTTCATAATCTTAATTAGCAATAAATTAAGCATCATTCTGATACAATTAGCTAAGACAATGTCTTTTATGTATATGTTGCAACTTGAACTTGTTTATGATAAAGAGCATAAATATCCCTCGTTACTAAAACAATTGCCAACTAATTCAAAATATAAAATGTATTTTATTCTAAATACTCTTGGTGAGCACATCAATGATAAATAGGTATATGTGAGCTGTCCTAATGTGGTGAAAGTTAATTTTTAAGCTGAATTCTAGAAATTCAATATCTATTTAACTGATCACGGAGCATAAATTAATATAACGGATACCTCTTTATTCAGAGTCATGGACTATCTATCTCAGGGCCTGCTAAACGAGTCGGGCCGACTCATGGACTTTGAGTTGAGCTCTTGAATGAGTCAAATTGAGCTGAGTTCAATTTGAGTTTAGTCCAAACTCGGCCCTAACTCGAAATAATCCATCACTAACGTAACCGAGTCGATCTGAGTAGAGCCGAGCCAAGTTTACGAGTCGAATCTCTTTGCGCACTAATTAAATCGAACTAATTTCTTTGTTCCAGAGACTATTTAACTTTTAGCTTTGCTTTTCACGAACTAATTATGTTGACATTATTTGTAAATAATAAATATGTCAGCAGTTTAGTTTAAATAAATTAATTTTGACATTAATTTTAACGAGCCGAGTTCGGGCCGAGTCGAGAGGATCAAATAGACCGAGTCGAACCGGACTTTTTCTTTCATATTTGATCTGAGTCCGAGTTGGACCTTTAATGAAGGTTGATAGAGCTGGGCCGAGTTTTGAGTTTGATCCGGCCCATTAGCAGGCCGACTATCTTTGTGCATCTCAAAGCATTCTTATATAGTACCTTTTGCTTTGTTAATTAAAAATAAAATTGCTGTAAAACTCAAGAGTAGAACTAGAGTGTTCCTAAGCTCACCAAGCCTCTCGTGAGCTCAACTCTAAAACCTATCAAATTGACTTCAAACGACATTTCCAAACCGTTAAATGTTCAATCTATATTAAAATGTGCTTGGAGACCAAATTTTACATTTTTTTGAATTTTTTTACTATTTATTAAGCCGGTTTGAAAACCGCTGTTTTTATTAAAATTCTGCACCATTGGAAAACAGCAGTTTTCAAACCGGCTTAATAAATAGTAAAAAAATTTCAAAAAATGTAAAATTTGGTCTCCAAGCACATTTTAATATAGATTGAACATCTAACGGTTTGGAAATGTCATTTGAAGTCAATTCGATAGGTTTTAGAGTTGAGCTCACGAGAGGCCTTGGTGAGCTTAGGAACACCCTAGTTCTACTCGTAAAACTTATATGAAATATTTGCAATGACAGCAGTCACAGGCTCATAGCACTGTTGTTCCCCAATTTCTTCAAGTGAGGACTTAAAGGAATCATAATGCTGCTGCAATTTCTATTGTTTCATAAAATTTTAGTGTAATCAGATAAATTTCTCATAAAGAGAAGGAAAATGAAATAACAAAAATTCATCAATTTCAATTTTTGAAAACCTTTTTAAACACGATTCACGGTAAAATAGGGCTATCTTATCCGGTTTGAGGCTTAATCAAATTTGGGCTGGTTCGCTGGAGGGCTTGACGGAGGGAGGAGCGACGATCGCAACTGGAGGGGCGAGAGCGGACCGCGGCGTCCGCTTGAGTGAGTCGAGAGGGGCAAGAGGGGCGGGAGGAGCGAGAGGCGGGTGGTGCTTGGGATCAGGAGGGGGGAGAGGGGTCACGAAGGGAGGAGCAGATTGAAAGGGAAATTTCTAGAGGTTCTGCGACGGGGAGAAAGAAGAGAGGCGTTGAAAGTTAAAGAGAAGTTGCGATTCGTAGAGAGACTGAAAAGTGGGACCCCCTATCAGAGAAAGAGAGAGGTACTGTAGGAGATATTGTAGATGAACAGTACAACCGGGATCAAAGATTAGAGTAGAACTAGGGTGTGATGTGCTCATCAAACTCTTTGGTGAGCATAACTCCATAATTTATTGGATTCACTTCAAACGAGATGAATCTAAACCGTTGAAACCGATGTACTATACGAGTGATGTGCGTACATGCAAAATTTTGAATGTTTCGAATTTATTTAGTACAAAGTCAAGCGGTCAAAATTGATGAAAAATGAATGCATTAAAATAACTTCTAAAACTTCATTTTAGATCATTCATTTTTCATCAATTTTGACCACTTAAACTTTAGACTAAATAAATTCAAAAAATTCAAAATTTTGCATGTACGCGCATCACTCGTGAAGTACATCGGTTTTAACGGTTTGGATTCATCTCGTTTGAAATGAATCCAATAAATTATAGAATTATGCTCACCAAAGAGTTTAGTAAGCACTATCTCACTCTAGTTCTACTCCAAAGATTAGATATGTTTGGTATTTTGGTACGCTGAGCGATTGAGTATTTGTCTGCTATGAATATAGAATTATTCTTGCTTGCTTAGAGTTAAACTGGTTTTTCATTCTCAATATTTAATTCCAAGCAAATATCTCGATTTTTCAATAGGGTGCTCTTGTCCTAAAGTGTAAAGATCAAACGAGACACGAGAAAGAGAAATGGGCTAATTAAAGAAAAGATACGAGTGAATCCCACCCACCGAGATTTTTATTTTTATCCAAAAACAAAATTATTTTAATATAAATAATTCAGTTTCTGAAAAAAAAAATTATTTCTGCCCAAACCGTACAAAATATTTACGGTTTGAATTAAAAATTCAAACTGTAAATATTCTGTACGGTTTGATTTTTTTTTTTTTTTTTTTAGAGAAAAATAGCTAAAATGCTCAAATGAAATATAACACAAAAAAATCGAATTATTTTTTTAAATATTTGTTAGAAAATACGCTACGAATAGGGCCGATTTTGTGCTACAATACGGTAAATTACAATAATTATGCTAAAATACGGTAAATTTACTAAAATGCTGAAATTACAATAATTATGTAGACTCCACCCTAAAATACGGTAAATTACGTATGAATAGGGCCGATTTTGTGCCATCTTTCATAAATCATAAAAAATAGTAAAAAAATTCCAAAAAAATAATAAAAATTGATATTCTACAAGTTCATTATATAACTAATTTACTGAGCTACGTAATTGGAGAATAGAAATGGAAATCTTAATCGGAAACTTCAACTGAAGTTTTGAGGCTCTTCCCTTTGTTTTTTGGCGATTCTGAATTTAAAAATTTGGTAAAAGTTCGGACGCATGCGCATTTTCACAAGCTTTCCGAAAAGTGGTAATTTGCTGAAATCGGACACTCGAACGCCGTTTTATGGCTGTTTGAAATTTCGTCGTCGTTTTTCGCCTTCTCAGTAAAGATATCATCCCTATTCATACGTAATTTAGCGTAATTTACCGTATTTTAGCATAATTCTACATAATTATTGTAATTTCAGCATTTCAGTAAATTTACCGTATTTTAGCATAATTATTGTAATTTACCGTATTTTAGCACAAAATCGGCCCTATTCGTAGCGTATTTTCTAACAAATATTTAAAAAAATAATTCAATTTTTTTGTGTTATATTTCATTTCAGCATTTTAGCTATTTTTCTCTAAAAAAAAAAAAAAATCAAACCGTACAGAATATTTACGGTTTGAATTCTTAATTCAAACCGTAAATATTATGTACGGATTGATTTCTTAATTCAAACCGTAAATATTCTGTACGGTTTGGGCATAAATAAAATTTTTTCAGAAATTTTTTTCCAGAAACTTGGGTAAAAATAAAAATCACGGTCCCACCCAGGTGGTACCAGGGGCAGCTGCCCTGGATTTTGAGTTTTAGTAGAGATTTATTGGTTTCAACTGACTTTGCTCCCCTCTGAAAAAAAATTTTCTCTCCTGAACATTTGATTTGTAATTCGGGTTAAATTTAGGGTTAAAATTGAAAAATATAAGTTAAAACATTGTTTTTTATCGAGTACTTAATTGATTAATGGATTTAAACCCGATTCGATATTTTTTTGCCCCCCCTGACGAATATCCTTAATCCGCCCCTGGAATCATGACAGATTTACAACTCAAAAAGGCATGTAAAAAACTAGTAAGTTTTAAATTAAATTAAGTTAAAATCAATTAAACGTAATAAGTTGATTTTGTCAAAATTAATATGAAACCATCCCTTGTGTTCATACAAATAAGAGATGAATTATAGGATATTCAATCTCCTATTACCACAAATAGCTATTGATAGCAAACACAAACTTTGCTTGTTGGTTGGTTGGTTGTGGCCGCCTCCCATTAGAAAACTAAAAGGTGATCAGTGACGGAGAAACTATAAACGACTTTACGGTGACATTTATCAAATTAATTTATACATCCAACCAATATAGTTAGTTACGGATTTGAATAAAAATTTATTAAAGTAAAAAAAGTGTATAAATAATGAGATAACTTAGAAAGCTTGACGATATTTTATAAAATATAGAAACAAATTATACAAACTATCAAATTTTATGTAAATTTAATGTTATTTGATATTAACTTAAAAATATAAATCATTTCAAATTTGAAGTTATTTTATAAACAATTAAACCAACACCAAAATTTATCATTTTTTTAATGTTCATGATAACATAACATATACAATAGATCATACTTAAAACTATCGAATTTCAAAATTAAATTTTTTTTTGGACAGTTGACAATTTTTGAATTAATACATTATCAGGTAATGACCCACAAAATTTGGTAATTTGATTTTAGACTCGGGCTTAAGTCAAAGCCAGCGTTAGCGGGGCTCTCTGTTGACCACTAGATCTGCTCTGTAAACAAGGAGGAAGTACCTAGCCGTGCTTAGTTACGTGATACATGATTTGGTATCTTTATTTTGTTTGGCGTGGATGACCAGCATAGAATGGAGTCCAGACCCTCTGAGGTAACTCAAATTTTTAGTTTAGATCTGGACCGTCCGATCAGAATCCGGATCAGATTGAACAGCAAAACTGATAACCGGACAGCCATAGGCCACACCGCCACAGTTCTGACTTCTGAATGACTTCAGCGCCTAACTCATGAAATGGAGGCTTCTTTTTACGCGTCCGGATCCCCTAAAGTAACCCAATTTTTTTTGTTTTGGATCGGGACCGTCCGAATCGAATCCGTTCGCTCAAGATCGCTTCGGGATTCGAACCTGTCTTTCGGAATGCGTGCGCTCCACTTTAGTTGAATGGTCACGGATTCGAATCGGACGGTCCCGATCCATGACCCAATTTTTTGGTTACTTCTCTGGATCTGAGGCTTCTTTTTAGTAGGAATGTCTTTGTTAACTCTTTCTTCCTCTCTTATTTTGTTGCTTTACATTATTACAATTAATAAAGTACAAAAAACAAAGACGGCTCTTTGTTCTGTTCATTTTTGAAAGTCATCGAGACTGACTCCTATAAATAGAGATCCTTCTAAAACATTTGAATAAAAAAGAAGAAGAAAAAAACATAGAGATCCGATTTTTGAATTAAAAAGAGTTAGGAGGGAGAGAGAGGTAGTGAGCAATGGCACCGACAATTCCTCTGCTCACGCCTTACAAGATGGGCCCGTTCGAACTCTCGCACAGGTCAGTGTTTTTTTTTTTTTTTTTTTTTTTTGCCAATTGGGGCAAAGAAATATTATGAATTGGGTGCCAGTACAGTATATGTCATTGCATGTCAGGGCCTAATTGTATCTTAATTAAAATTTATTCATAATATGCAAAAATATTATGAACCAGTTATCAGCTTCAGTTGTAAATGCCAGGAATGGACTTACCTTACTCATTAATTTGATCTTTCTTAAAAAAAAAATTAGCAACTCTATTAAGTAAAAAGATGAACACATGGAATTGTCGGCAACAACTACCGGCCTTAATTATATCCCATTAGTAATTTATGTTAGGTTGGTTTAAAACGCTGTATATATTGCTTGTCAGAAATCTTTCGATTCATTATATCCCATAAGCAATTTATATTTGTGAGACTTCTTGTTCCATTTCTCATAGTTTTTTACAATTTTCCAGAATTGTCCTTGCTCCATTGACAAGGTCGAGGTCTTTCGGGAATGTACCTCAGCCACATGCTATATTGTATTATTCTCAGAGAACAACCCCAGGTGGTCTTTTGATCGCTGAGGCAACTGATATTTCTGATACTGCACAAGGGTAATATATATTTTCTCCTTTGATTAGCACGATTTACGTTTCATTTCACAATTGAGAGTAAATGGACTCAATAGAAGCTTTGTGCAATTTTTAGTTAGTAATCACCCAATTGCGGGGTTAATTACCAAAGACAGGGTTAGTTTTACCGTTGTTGCGAATTGATTCGGGATTTAGGCAGTTGCAATTTGGGGAATCCAGTGGAGCTTTTATAGTGCCTATACCATTTTATGAGGGGCCCTGAACTGAAACTTTTCCGTTTCCATCCCTGGCATTTGCCACAAATTTACTCTATTGGCAGCTATCCAAATACGCCTGGCATTTGGACAAAAGAACAAGTGGAAGCATGGAAGCCAATCGTTGATGCTGTTCATGCGAAAGGCGGCATATTCTTTTGCCAGATTTGGCATACTGGAAGGGTTTCAAAGTACGGTAAGTTCTCTTTTTTACTCTTGTCTGAGGTTTTATTAAATCTAATATGAAATGGTGACAATGAAGTGATTATGTTTATGACTTAAGCAATGCATGTTAGATTCTGATTTCATGGGGCATATGTATATTGGCCAATTAACATGTAACTAAATATTTCAGATTACAAATTAAACGATGAATATTGATATCAAATCATAAATTCTGCGAAACTTGGTGGTACATTGATAGTCTACCACCTTGCCTGTGCTCTTTATTTGATTCTTTTGTCACCTTAGTTTTTAATTACAAGCAATTTAACCATGGCAGAGTTCCAACCAAATGGCCAAGCCCCAGTTTCATCTACTGACAAGCCACTGGCACCACAAAATGGGGACCCGACAGAATACTCGCCACCGAGAAGATTAGAGACCGATGAGATCCCAAAAATTGTCAATGATTTTGTGCTTGCTGCTCGAAATGCCATTGAAGCAGGTACAAGCTGATTTTACAGTATTGGCTGTCATCACACTAGTCTGATATTTTGATTTGCACCCCTAACTAGTTCTTTCAAATATTTGATATTAGTTAACCATCAATTTAATTATGAAACTCCAAATCTCTAATGTCAGTATTGTTGGATGCCGGTGTTAAATTGTTGTCAAGGAGTTTTCTCTAATTTTCTAATATACTATCACGAGTTCATGACACAGGCTGTGTTGGTATATTGTGGTAATAATGGACCATTACCAATATATTATGAGTATCAGTTGTTATTTTTGTTCCAGAATTGGCCATTACCTAGGTGACATCATCTATTATGAGTATCACCATTACCAATGGATTCATACTTCGAATTGTTTTATGTTGTACTTTCAAAAATGCTACATAATTGGGATCTTTTTTCTTTTTCAACTATACTTGGCTCTACTTATTCGTTTATTCTATGCAAATTACTCCATGATCACGATACCCATGTTGAACCAGTTTTAATAGAATATATTTCTTTCCATATCATGTAGGTTTTGATGGTGTTGAGATTCATGGAGCTCATGGGTACCTAATTGAACAGTTCCTGAAAGATGAAATCAATGATCGTACTGACCAGTATGGTGGCAGCCTTGAGAACCGTTGCCGCTTCGCACTTGAAATTGTTGAGGCTGTATCAAAAGAAATAGGAGCTGAGCGGGTTGGTATCAGACTTTCTCCATTCGCTAACTACCAGCAATCAGGCGATTCAAACCCTGAGGCACTTGGACTGTACATGGTGAATGCCCTCAACAAATTTGGCATTGTGTACTGCCACATGGTAGAACCAAGGATGATACAAGTCGGTGAAAAGGCTGAGACGCCACATAGTCTTTTACCCATGAGGAAAGCATTCAATGGTACTTTTATTGTGGCTGGTGGGTATGATAGAGAAGATGGAAACAAGGCAGTCTCTAGCGGGTACACTGATTTGGTTGCATACGGTCGAATTTTTCTGGCAAACCCAGACTTGGCTAAGAGGTTTGAATTGGATGCACCTTTGAACAAGTATAATAGGAGCACCTTCTATATTCCAGATCCAGTTGTGGGCTATACCGATTATCCATTTCTTTCTTCTAATTAAAAGAAGAGCATCAAGTTGATATATATTGCTACTTTGTGATTGTTTAATATAATTATAAAAATAATAGAACGGTTGTTTTGCCGCTTGGGTTTGAGTTCACTGAGCAGCTTAAACATCTGTTTGGTTCATAATTCAAAGTGTTGTTAATTGTCAAATCCTTTCGTTCTCAGTGGTCAAAATCAAATTAATTGGAGTTTGGTTCTGTGATAAGAAATCCGAACCTCTATGCTTGCCTCATGTAATACAACAAGTCCTAAATTTTAGGCCGTTTTTTTCTTAAATTAAACCGGTTTACATTTTGTTTACATTTTGAATCGCCTAAAATCAGGCTCAATTTGGCTCGGCTCGGCTCGTTAATTATATTCATAAACCGAGTTCAAGTTTTGTCTAGCTTAACTTGGTTCGGCTCGTTTGCAGTCCAATCGTCATTGTCATTAGCATCATCATCATTATTACTATATATATTTAATTATTATTAGGGGCAGCTAACTCTGCATTGACTATTTTATAGTGAGGGCCCCAGGTTGTGTGTTTAGGCTTAAATAAATTCAATTTTAGGCTAAAACTGTTTGAAAGATGAATAGGCAATTTAATAAAAGACAGCTTTTCTTGTTCCCGGAAAAACTATTTCTAAGGAACGTGTACATGTAGAGACTACACATAAACTATCAAAACAGCCAAATGAAAGAAGGAATATAATTAATAGTCTATAATTCAGACCTCTTTAATATTAGTGTAAATCTAGTTCACACGAATCTTAAAGCGAATCAGACGGTGTAGATACATTAACACAAAATATTCTTTTTTGAGTTAATGCAGAGGATACGAATTCCAGTTGAGACTTCTGAATGACTTCAGCGCCCAACTCATTAAATGGAGTTTGGGTCCGGATCCCCTAAAGTAACTCAATTTTTGGGTTTTGGATCGAGACCGTCCGAATCGAATCCGTCGCTCGAGATCGTCTCGGGATTCGAACTTGTCTCTCGGGATACGTGCGCTCCACTTTAGTTGGATGGTCACGGATTCGAATCGGACGGTCCCGATCCAAAACCCAATTTTTTGGTTACTTCGCTGGATCTGAGGCTTCTTTTTAGTAGGAATATCTTTGCTAACTCTTTCTTCCTCTCTTATTTTATTATGACTTTTGTTTTTGTTGCTTTACATTATCACAATTAGGAAAGTACAAAAAACAAAGACGGCTCTTTGTTCTGTTCATTTTTGAAAGTCATCGAGACTGACTCCTATAAATAGAGATCCTTCTACAACATTTGAATCAAAAAGAAGAAGAAGAAAACACAGAGATCCAATTTTTGAATTAAAAAGAGTGAGGAGGGAGAGAGAGCTAGTGAGCAATGGCACCGACAATTCCTCTGCTCACGCCTTACAAGATGGGCCCGTTCGAACTCTCGCACAGGTCACTTAATTTAATCAATTTTTTTTTTTTTTTTTTTTTGCCTGAAACAACTCTTTAATAAAATAAATAAAAGACAAGGAGATATTCAGGTGAATTTCCGAGATAAAATAGTTAAAATGGTCTCTGGTTCTGCCGAGAGACAATTGGGTGCCAGTACAGTATATGTCATTGCATGTCAGGGCCTAATTGTATCTTAATTAAAATTTATTCATAATATGCAAAAATATTATGAACCAGTTATCAGCTTCAGTTGTAAATGCCAGGAATGGACTTACCTTACTCATTAATTTGATCTTTCTTAAAAAAAAAATTAGCAACTCTATTAAGTAAAAAGATGAACACATGGAATTGTCGGCAACAACTACCCTACCGGCCTTAATTATATCCCATTAGTAATTTATGTTAGGTTGGTTTAAAACGCTGTATATATTGCTTGTCAGAAATCTTTCGATTCATTATATCCCATAAGCAATTTATATTTGTGAGACTTCTTGTTCCATTTCTCATAGTTTTTTACAATTTTCCAGAATTGTCCTTGCTCCACTGACAAGGTCGAGGTCTTTCGGGAATGTACCTCAGCCACATGCTATATTGTATTATTCTCAGAGAACAACCCCAGGTGGTCTTTTGATTGCTGAGGCAACTGGTATTTCTGATACTGCACAAGGGTAATATTTTCTCCTTTGATTAGCACGATTTACGTTTCATTTCACAATTGAGAGTAAATGGACTCAATAGAAGCTTTGTGCAATTTTTAGTTAGTAATCACCCAATTGCGGGGTTAATTACCAAAGACAGGGTTAGTTTTACCGTTGTTGGGAATTGATTCGGGATTTAGGCAGTTGCAATTTGGGGAATCCCCTGAACTGAAACTTTTCCGTTTCCATCCCTGGCATTTGCCGCAAATTTACTCTATTGGCAGCTATCCAAATATGCCTGGCATTTGGACAAAAGAACAAGTGGAAGCATGGAAGCCAATCGTTGATGCTGTTCATGCGAAAGGCGGCATATTCTTTTGCCAGATTTGGCATACTGGAAGGGTTTCAAAGTACGGTAAGTTCTCTTTTTTACTCTTGTCTGAGGTTTTATTAAATCTAATATGAAATGGTGACAATGAAGTGATTATGTTTATGACTTAGGCAATGCATGTTAGATTCTGATTTCATGGGGCATATCTATATTGGCCAATTAACATGTAACTAAATATTTCAGATTACAAATTAAACCATGAATATTGATATCAAATCATAAATTCTGCGAAACTTGGTGGTACATTGATAGTCTACCACCTTGCCTGTGCTCTTTATTTGATTCTTTTGTCACCTTAGTTTTTAATTACAAGCAATTTAACCATGGCAGAGTTCCAACCAAATGGCCAAGCCCCAGTTTCATCTACTGACAAGCCACTGGCACCACAAAATGGGGACCCGACAGAATACTCGCCACCGAGAAGATTAGAGACCGATGAGATCCCCAAAATTGTCAATGATTTTGTGCTTGCTGCTCGAAATGCCATTGAAGCAGGTACAAGCTGATTTTACAGTATTGGCTGTCATCACACTAGTCTGATATTTTGATTTGTGCCCCTAACTAGTTCTTTCAATTATTTGATATTAGTTAACCATCAATTTAATTATGAAACTCCAAATCTCTAATGTCAGTATTGTTGGATGCCGGTGTTAAATTGTTGTCAAGGAGTTTTCTCTAATTTCCTAATATACCATCACGAGTTCACGACACAGGCTGTGTTGGTATATTGTGGTAATAATGGACCATTACCAATATATTATGAGTATCAGTTGTTATTTTTGTTCCAGAATTGGTCATTACCTAGGTGACATCATCTATTATGAGTATCACCATTACCAATGGATTCATAATTCAAATTGTTTTATGTTGTACTTTCAAAAGTGCTACATAATTGGGATCTTTTTTCTTTTTCAACTATACATGGCTCTACTTATTCGTTTATTCTATACAAATTACTCCATGATCACGATACCCATGTTGAACCAGTTTTAATAGAATATATTTCTTTCATTATCATGTAGGTTTTGATGGTGTTGAGATTCATGGAGCTCATGGGTACCTAATTGAACAGTTCCTGAAAGACGAAATCAATGATCGTACTGACCAGTATGGTGGCAGCCTTGAGAACCGTTGCCGCTTCGCACTTGAAATTGTTGAGGCTGTATCAAAAGAAATAGGAGCTGAGCGGGTTGGTATCAGACTTTCTCCATTCGCTAACTACCACCAATCAGGCGATTCAAACCCTGAGGCACTTGGACTGTACATGGTGAATGCCCTCAACAAATTTGGCATTGTGTACTGCCACATGGTAGAACCAAGGATGATACAAGTCGGTGAAAAGGCTGAGACGCCACATAGTCTTTTACCAATGAGGAAAGCATTCAATGGTACTTTTATTGTGGCTGGTGGGTATGATAGAGAAGATGGAAACAAGGCAGTCTCTAGCGGGTACACTGATTTGGTTGCATACGGTCGAATTTTTCTGGCAAACCCAGACTTGGCTAAGAGGTTTGAATTGGATGCACCTTTGAACAAGTATGATAGGAGCACCTTCTATATTCCTGATCCAGTTGTGGGCTATACCGATTATCCGTTTCTTTCTTCGAATTAAAACAAGAGCATCAAGTTGATATATATATATATATATATATATATATATATTGCTACTTTGTGATTATTTAATGTAATTATAAAAATAATAGAACGGTTGTTTTGCCGCTTGGGTTTGAGTTCACTGAGCAGTTTAAACATCTGTTTGGTTCATAATTCAAAGTGTTGTTAATTGTCAAATCCTTTCGTTCTCAGTGGTCAATATCAAATTAATTAGAGTTTGGTTCCGTGATAAGAAATCCGAACCTCTATGCTTGCCTCATGTAATACAACAAGTCCTAAATTTTAGGCCGTTTTTTTCTTAAATTAAACCGGTTTACATTTTGTTTACACTTTGAATCATCTAAAATCAGGCTCGATTTGGCTCGGCTCGGCTCGTTAATTATATTCATAAACCGAGTTCAAGTTTTGTCTAGCTTAACTTGACTCGGCTCGTTTGCAGTCCAATCGACATTGTCATTAGCATCATCATCATTATTACTATATATATTTAATTATTATTATAATTGTTGTTGCTATTGTTGTTAATATTATCAATCGTCATTGTACAAATGACCTGTATATTTTCAATTGGAGCAAAAAACTATTTTTTTTTTTCTTGGGTGTGTATATTCGTTGAAAACGGTTCTTCAAATTAGGGGCAGCTAGCTCTACATTGACTATTTTATGGTGAGGGCCCCAGGTTGTGTGTTTAGGCTTAAATAAATTCAATTTGAGGCTAAAACTGTTTGAAAGATGAATAGGCAATTTAATAAAAGACAGCTTTTCTTGTTCCCGGAAAAAAAACTATATCTAAGGAACGTGTACATGTAGAGACTACACATAAACTATCAAAACAGCCAAATGAAAGAAGGAATATAATTAATAGTTATGCTTCTCACTATGATTATATGTAATAACATGATGATTAATCAATCAATCATAAGATTCGCTATTGGATGAATTTTCCTTTTTCTTTCCTTCTGGAAGTAACCCGGTCAAAGATTTCACATTTAAAGACTCAGTATCTCCTGATCATGACTGGACAATCCATCACTTCCTGATCGTCTGATGAAGTTGAAACGGCCAGGATTGGAACTCAATCCAGTTTCAATGCAGCAACAGTAGCAGAGGATCTCTCCGCCAACGTAATGGACCCGTTCTAAATTCTGGTTTGGTGGCAACGGGCAACCCCCTTTCTTGACTCTCTCAAGTCTCAACCGCTCAACCTGAAAATTAATTAACAATCTAATATTTTAAAAGAAAATGTATGGAACGAATTTAGGTAAGTCATGCAAATGGTCTTGTAAAATAATTAACATGTTATGTTATACTTTGATCCTTATAATTCCAAATTATTGTTTTTATACTTTAATTTGTTAATCTATATCAAATTGATCTTATATTTGATAATTATTAAAAATACTAGTTTTTCTCTATTTTAACTTTATTTATTATTGCAGTTAGAGAATAATGTGAAAATTAATTTAATTATTTATGACATCGGATTTTAATTAAGTTGGTGGTTGCATTTACCGACATTTTTAATAATACCCTAAGTTAATTACAGATTAATAAATCTGCACACGGTTCGCAACTTTTATTAAAAATGCCCAAACCGGCCATTAAATGGCTGGTCCCCCATTTAATTTTTTGTTTTTTTTAGACAAATAGATAAAATGCTGAAATCTAACCCTAAAAAATCAAATTGTTTTTTTAAATATTTGTTAGATTACTTTTTTGATAGCATATTTATACTAAAATACACTATGAATAGGGCCGATTTTGTGCTAAAATACGCTAAATTACTTCAAATTATGTTAATTTATGGTGATTTACACTAAATTACTTGAAATTACAATAATTATGTAGAATTATGCTAAAATACGGTAAATTACGCTAAATTACGTATGAATAGGGCCTATTTTGTACCATCTTTCATAAATCATAAATAATAGTAAAAAAATTCCAAAAATAATAAAAATTGGTATTCTACAAGTTCATTATATAACTAATTTACTGAGCTACGTAGATTGGACAATAGAAATGAAAATCTTAATCGGAAACTTCAACTGAAGTTTTGAGGCCCTTCTCTTTATTTTTTGGCGATTCTGGATTTGAAAATTTGGCATCACTAGTTCGGACGCATGCGTATTTTCACAAGCTTTCCGAAAAGTGGTCATTTGCTGAAATCGGACACTCGAGCGCCGTTTTATGGCCGTTTAAAGTTTTGTCGTCGTTTTTCGCCTTCTGAGTGAAGATATCATCCCTATTCATACGTAATTTTGCGTAATTTAGTGTATTCTAGCATAATTCTACATAATTATTGTAATTTCAAGTAATTTAGTGTAATTCAGCATAAATTAACATAATTTCAAGTAATTTAGCGTATTTTAGTATAAATATGCTAATTATATATAAAAACTGTAATTTAGCAAATATTTAAAAAAACAATTCGATTTTTTAGGGTTAGATTTCAGCATTTTATCTATTTGTCTAAAAAAAAAAATTAAATGGGGGACCGGCCATTAAATGGCCGGTCCCCTCTTTAATAAAAAAAAAAAAAGTTGCGGGACCGGCCATTTAATGGCCGGTTTGGACATTTTTAATAAAAGTTGCGAACCGTGTGCAGATTTATTAATCTCTAATTAACTTAGGGTATTATTAAAAATGTCGGTTGCATTTATGTTAGTACCGCCAAATAGTGATTAAAAATAATAATAGAGATACCTTATCAAGAAAATCATTATGGCATTAATTCCACCAAGAATTTTATAAAGTTTTTAACTGATAATAATATTAGAAGTAAGTTGATATATTAATAATTTAAAGGACTTAAATGATCTTATAAGGACCACTTGTGTAATTTCCCCGTGAACTTATTTGCGCGTTAAAAGGTCACGGCCGACGGGTTTTCCTTTAGTTGGTAGCGCGCACGACCTCTACACAGAGAGAGAGAGAAAGAGAGAGAGAGAGAGAGGGGGAGGGAGGTTAATGGCTATGGTTCTCTAGTTTTGTTCCCGTTTCGGTTCCTAAAGTGTGTGCTTGAGCTTCCTAATTTCTTTTCTCTCTGCTGATTCGGCTCATCAACTGGAGGTAATATGTTTCTCTTCTATTATTTCGTTATACTTTTGCTCACCAAAGCATAATCCAGCTTGATTATACGCCTCTTTTCTTGCCAAGGACCTTACTCACCAGAGTAGGATCGCAATTGTGCTTTTAATTTCATTTTCAGTTCCGATAGTTGACTTGCTATATTTTGAATTGTGCTTTTAATTTAATTTTTCCCTAGTTGGTATCCTGACCTAGTTTGTTCGATTCTTTCTGCTGATTCAAACTAAAGGTCGAGAATTTCATGTAGCACATGGTTTTTGAAGTAGGATTTAGTTTGTTTTTGGTTCGTTGTGTTTAGAATTTCGTTGATGAGGCTTAGTTAGTGCATAGCAACATAGTAGTTTTTTTTTTTTTTTTTTATTTTTTTTAAATTCCTTTTGATGAATAGCAAATAGAAAAAAATTGTTTAGTATTTTTATATTTAAAAAATTAAAATTATGACTATATTGCTTCTCACTTTTACCCCCTGTTCTCAACCAATACTGCACCTTATTCAGTAAACAATTGAGTTTGTTATTTGTTAGGAGTACAGCTACTAAAAACTGTCTCCTTTATTATGGATAAATTTGGATGATAATCTGGTTATTTTTTTTAATTGATATTTTTCTTTTTTATTGTTTACCACCTTCTTTTGCATATCAAAACATGCAACTTTTATTAGCCTACCTCGAAAAATAATTCTGGATATTTCAGATCAATTGTCCATCATGGCCAAAGCCACTGCACCAAAAATTCACCTGTATAATAAAAATTGAACCAGTTATGCTATCTCAGTAGTGGCAATGGCTGTCAATTTATTCAGAAGGATTGGAAAAAAAAAAAAAAAACACTCTGATTAGGGCATTTATGCTGAGACTTTTTCCAAATTATCATGATAAGGAGATAGGTGTTGTGACACATGCAAGGTGTGTTACTATCTAATTGCAGCTGGTATGTAAGGGTAGTTTGGTACCAGTAATGATTGCCATGTTTCTGTATTAGTATACCTGAAAAGGGTTAAATGATATGGTATTAGTTTTATTCCTACAAGAGAAAAAAAAAAGATACAGTATTAATTTTGGTGTCTTTCTTCAAACTTTTTCTTTCTCTCATGCAGGACTTAGCAGATTCTTCAAGCCAATTTTGCCTCCAAAATCAGCCTTTTTTATTTTCAATAATTCCAATGGAGGGAAGGAGAACACCTACAGGCCCTGTTTCTCCTTTACACGATCGTGCTACTAAAAATTCGGTATCTCCTTTACACTCTCAAAGTACCCCAAAACGCTCGGTCTCACCCTTTTACAATAGAACTCCTTCAACCTCAGTTTCTTCTATAAACCAACACACTCCTAAACGCCCAGCTTCTCCTTTGCACAATCGAACTCCAAGAGGCTCGATTTCTCCTTTACATTCTCGAGCTCCAAAAGGATCGGTCTCTCCTTTACATAACCAAACCTCTCAACGCTCTGTTTCTCCTTTACTTGGTCAAAGACCCAAAGGCTCAAATTCTCCTTTGCACAGTCAAACTACAACAAGCTCATTTTCTTCATCACACACTCTAATTCCCAAAAGATTGCCTTCTTCGTTACACCCTCAAACTTCTACAAACTCAGGTTCTTCTTCCCACAGTATAACTCCTAAACGGTCGGTTTCTCCTTTTCTTGGCAAAAATCCTAACGATTCAGTATCTTCTTTGTACAGTCGAACGCCCAAAGGTTCAGTGTCACCTTTACATGATAAAGCTTCTAAGCGATCTGTTTCTCCTTTACTCGGTCAAACATCTAAAGGCTCAGTTTCTCCTTTACACAGTCAAACACCTAAACGCTCAGTTTCTCCTTTTCAACATAGAACTCCTAAATGCTCAGTTTCTCCCTTTCAACATCAAGCTCCAAAAGGCTCAGTATCTCCATTACAAAATCAAATTCCAGAGAGCTCAGTTTCTCTATCACCTGACCAGACTCCTGAATTCTCATTTTCACCTCCCCAAAATCAAGAAAACACTCCTTCAGACTTGATTTCTCCTCAGAAAATCCAGGAAGAAATCCCTGAAAGCTCAGTTTCCCCTTTACACGATGAAGAAAAAACGCACGAAGGCTCGGTTTCTCCTCTACGAACTCTAGCAAAGCCGAGTCCGAATTATCTCAAGGCTTCCTCAGGCACATGCCATGACATTTGCAAGTATGGGGCGAGACACGATTTGGAGGAAGAGAAAGGAAAGCATGTAGTTCCCAAGAGTTTTAAGAAAGGGCAGAACCATGGAGAGAGACGAAAGAAGACTATAATCAAGCTCAGATCCTTGTCATCTGGGAAAATTGTTTTCTCAGAGAAAATTGAAATTAGAGTCGCGGAGAGTTTGAGTTCAAATGAAGAGGGGAGCAATCCAGTTGAGTGGCAGGATATTAAATCATATGATGATGCCTCAGTCCCCTGGACAGAAGCACAAAATGAAGGAGAAACAATGAACAGTAATTCAGATGTGGAGTCTAATTTGGTAGAGAGGAGGAAAAAGAAGCAGGTTTTGAAATCAAAGGAACAAGAAACAGGTTTTAAATCATATGATGATGCCTCAGTCCCTTCAACAGAATCACAAACTGAAGGAGAAATAATGAACAGTAATTCGAATGTGGAGCCTAATTTGGTAGAGAGGAGGAAAAAGAAGCAGGTTTTGAAATCTAAGGAACCTAATGAAAGAGAGACTCCTGAGAAAAAGGAACTCTCCTCTAAAAAGAAAAAGGACTCAAATAAGAAGCCAGATAGTATGAAGGAGAACACGTCGTTGCATGAAAGGAAGGCAACTGCATCTGCTAAACCAAAGCTAAAAGAAGTATCTGATGAAAATATCAGAAAATCTGCTAAATCAAAAGCGATCAGCAGAACACCAGTGGAAAAGGGCAACACAAACGATATGCATAAGCCCGTGGCAGCAAAGGTGGAGAACTCTCCTAAGAAACGAACATCCTTCTTTACCCTTTTGAGGAGCAGTAGTGGACGAAGAAGCCATGAAGGCAAGAGCGAAAAAGGTGTTAACAGACACAAAAAGGGAACAAACACGGCATCAACCTCTTCCCATAGTGAGACCAAAGAGAAAATACTGCACATGATCGAGCCAAAACCACGTAAAATTACCTCAAAGCCCAGTGCTTCTAAATCTACCAAGGAGCAAGACACGCTGAAACCTGAGAAGTCAACATTTCGAAGAGGGAAAGTGGTAGAGCTACCACCTGACCCGGGTACTACCAAAAAGCTACAATTTAGAAAAGGAAGGAGATCCAGTGAAAACCTAGGTGGTTTCCAAATGGGAAGGAGGAGCTTTAGAAGAAAAGGGAGCATTTCTGCTGGGTCTTCAAATTCCCATGGTCAAGTTGTGGTGTTGAGGCACCGTGAAACTGAAGAGAAAAAGGGTATACAAGGCCTTTTCAATAGTATTATAGAGGAAACTGTGAATAAGCTTGTTAAAACTAGGAAAAGTAAGGTGAAGGCACTTGTAGGCGCTTTCGAAACGGTTATTTCTCTCCAGGATGGCAAATCTGTCTCAGTGAAGTAGCTTTTGTTTAGTAGATATGGATGTATATTTTACAAAAAATTTCTTTAGGTTCTAAATTGTATGTGAAGAAGAAAAAGTCCTTTAAATTTTGAATGTATAGGTCTTGAGAAAGCAAGTATTGAATGAAAAATGGAAAAATGTACCTGTAATAAGGTTCTGAATAATGTGTGATTGTTGTGGCTGAAAAGGATGTTTGAATATTATTGCTTCTGGCGTAAAAGAAAAATAATTGCTCATTACTAAACTTCCATCATGTAAGGATTTTAATATTCTCTCTTGCTTTTTTCTTCATCTGACTCAATTTCTTCAAGTCAAGAGGTTTGTGAGAAAATAATTCCGGAATAAGTTTTATCCTAAATTTTTTAAGAGGTAATTGTAAACATGACAGGGACAACTATTAGAAGAACTTTCGAAATAATTATACATATAAAAAATGCAATATAAATAGGTAAAGTTAATTAAATAATTACTATTAAAAAGTTGCTCTGGTACATTGTTTTTAGTGGAGAAAAAGTTGGAAACGATTTGGAATATTGGATTAAGGAAGAACTTTGAATGGGAAAAAGGAATATAATCAGTTGTCTTATGTTTGGTAATAAATCTATTAAATTGAAATAAGAGAATTAGAAAATTTCTCTGGTAAGCTATTTTCTAAGGTTTATATCCACATTGGCAATGAGACAACCTTGAATTAGAGCATGAGTTTAGAAAACACCGGGATTAATAATAAAATAAATTACAAATGTAAAGCATATTTTAGATGTAAAATATTTGTAATAGAAAATAGTAGACTTTAAATTATGATTCTGTTTAACAATATTTGTTGTTAATTTTGATCAAGGCCTAAATGACAAGAGAAGAATTATTTATATAGGCCTTGATCAAATACAAATAATTTTAATTTCTCTGCAAACTTTGTTTTCACAATGCGTTCTTAATATTATTTCAAATAATATCTCATGTAGCAATATCAGTAACACTAGATAACTCCAAATAATAATAATAATAATAAATAACGATGATGACGACAAAGATAATGATGCTAATAACGACAACGTGAAATAAGTTAACTTATGACGGCATACGTGATTTTTTGTTCCATGTTATTTTATCATACTTTATTTATTCATGTTTAACAGTACAAGTGTAGAATAAGATATTTATTTCATGACTTATAACATAATCAAACATAGAATATGTGTATTGATTAACTTTGTAGAAAAGATAATGCCAACAAAATCATCAATACAAAATGATCAAAACGCAACCATAGCCATTAGTTACTCATAATTTGCTGGGTGATCGTTTTGTTGAAAAATCGAAATATAGGAAAAACGGGATAGTTTATCCCGTCCGACACTGTAGCTGGACGGGATAAACCATCCCGTCCCGTTAATCTTGATTCTAATTAGCGATCTAACTTACAAAAAAAAAAAAAAAAAACTGGACGGGATAGACCATCCCATCCATCATTGTAGCAATTTTTTTTTTCATTCTCTTATATGAAACCAAACTCCAAAAAAATATATATATATTGCTAAAGTGCTGGACGGGATAATCTAGAATTTTTTGTTTTTCCTGCTTAGCGGGGTTAAGGATTTAGATTTGCGGGTCATTAATATGGATAATCAATCCCGTTTTTTTTTCTATATTTCGATTTTCCAGCAAACGATCATCATTCGCGATATTTTTTATTTTATTTTTGATTAATAAAAAAATCGGTGATTTGCATACCTATAAAATAAAATTGAGATAATTTTCAAGTAAACTCACAATATCATTAGCCAATATTTACTCATTAATTATCCATTTCTTTAGTGGTGTGTATTGATCAACCATATAGGAAAAAAAGGAGGCTAATAAGTTCATCATTGCACCTACCTCTTTAATTTGTTTTTGTCCGCCCTTGAGATATACTGCACACAATGCCAATATTTACTCATTAATTGCTCTGTGATTTTTAGTGATGTATGTGAATTAATCAAATTTGTAGAAGAGGCTAATAAATTCATCAATACACAATTAATGGTCAAAACGCAACTATAGCCAATATTTACTCATGATTTACATATATAAGCAATAAATTAAAATTGAGATAATTTCCAAATTTAAGAGGTCGGTGTAATATTTACCCGTAATTTTTATTAATATTTTAGGTTAATTAGAAATTAATAAAAATGCCCAGATTCGTTGGGAATTAATAAAAATGTCCATACCGGCCAGAAAATGGCCGGTTCCTATTTAAATAGGGTACCGCCAAAAAATGGCCAGTACTAAACAATTTTTTTTAGAGACAAATAGCAAAAATGCTGAAATCTAATACTACAATCGAATTTTTTTTTAAATATTTGTTAGATTACATTTTTTTTATATATAATTAGCATATTTATACTAAAATACACTAATTACTTGAAATTATGTTAAATTACGCTGAATTATACTAAATTACGCTAAATTACAATAATTATGTTAAATTATGCTAAAATATGGTAAATTACACTAAATTACATATGAATAAAGCCGATTTTGTGCCATCTTTCATAAATCATAAAAAATAGGAAAAAAATTTCAAAAATAATAAAAATTGGTATTCTACAAGTTTATTATATAACTAATTTACTGAGCTACATAGATTGAACAATAGAAATGAAAATATGAGGCTCTTCCCTTTGTTTTTTGGTAATTTTGAATTTCAAAATCCAACATCACAAGTACTAACGCATGCGTATTTTCGCAACCTTTCCGAAAAGTGGTCATTTGTTGAAATTGGACACTCGAGGGCCATTTTACGACGGTTTGAAGTTTCGTCGTCGTTTTTCGTCTTCTAAGTAAAGATATCATCCCTATTCATACGTAATTTAGTGTAATTTACTGTATTTTAGCATAATTTAACATAATTATTGTAATTTGGAGTAATTTAGTGTAATTCAGCGTAATTTAACATAATTTCAAATAATTTAGCGTATTTTAGTATAAATATGCTAATTATAAATTAAAAAAAAAGTAATCTAACAAATATTTAAAAAAAATTCGATTTTTTAGTGTTAGATTTCAGCATTTTTGCTATTTTTCTTAAAAAAAAATTATTTAGTACCGGCCATTTTTTGACCGGTACCCTATTTAAATAGGAACCGGTTATTTTCTGGCCGGTATGGACATTTTTATTAATTTCTAATTAACTTTGGATATTAAAATAAAAATCACGGAATATTTACTCATCGTATCGATTTTCTTTAATGGTGTGTATTTAATCAACCAGAAAATGAAGGCTAATAAATTCATCATTACACAGACCTCTTTAATTTGTGTTGTCCGTTCTCAAAAATGCCAATACTTTACTTATTAATTTCCCATTTTCTTTGGTGATGTATATATAAATCAACTGTGCAAAACAAAATATTTTAATAATTTCATCACTATACAATGGTTAAACAAAGTACAGCTAAAAAAAAAAATGAAAGAATTCCCCTCATAACTTCATAGCTTCTGTGAAGATTTTCAAAAAAAAAAAATGGTTAAAAGAAGCTATTAAATTCATCACTATATTTACTTATTATTTTCCCATCTTTTTAGTGGGTGTTAATCAACCTTATAGAAAAAAGAAGTTTATAAATTCATCATTATACAATGGTAAAAACATTATAGTCAATATTTACTTATGAGTCATGATTCAAAAAGCTAATAAAATTGAGGTAACTTTCAAACAGACTCGTATTTATTTGTGGGTAATTTCACTGTAGTTCACTAAATTTTGTGGTTTGTCACAAATTAGTTACTCAAATTTAATTTATTTTTCCATAGCTACTGAATTTTTAATTTGTCTCAATCAAGTCACTCTATAACTTTTCTATCCAAAATATTAATGAAATATTTTCATGCTGTCCAAAATATAACAGAATATGCTCATTTCATCAAAAAATTTAACATAATATGCTCATTCGGTCCAAAATACTAACGGAAAAGTTATATTTTATTAATATTTTAGATTGAAAAGTTATAGAATAACTTGATTAGGACAAATTAAAAATTCAGTGGATATAAAATAACAAATCAAAGTTGAGTTATCAATTCGTGACAAAAGACAAAGTTTAGTGACCTCCAGTGAAATTTATCCTTTAGTTGTCAATATTTACTCATTTGTTTTCCTCAAAAAAAATATTTACTCATTTATTGTCCCGCTCTTGAATCGACTTACATATTATACATTTTAAATATTAATCTCTGTCAAGATTTTCTAATTCTGAATGTATATATACATGGTTAAGAAAAAGTTACACAAATGTTCTTAAAAAAAAAAAAGAATTGTTTCTAAATACTTGTACCTCAGCAGAAACTCAAGGGTTGTCTTGAATACTGTAGCAATGTTTTGTAGAATGTTTCCGGGCATACTGCATAATTTGCATTAATCTATCTGAACCGTCCGATTTACTTTAAGATTCGTGCGGACTAGATCTAACTAATATTGAAAGGCCGGGGACTTGTCATATTTAGTTTGACTCTTCCACTCGACTAGTGCGGCGTGCCGTTCTACCGAACGTTAGATCTCGTAACCTTTTAATAATTAATATTCATCCATCATTCATTTCCCAAATGGAGATATCCATTAGCCTAGGGCATTCATAGAGAAAAGACAAAGATTATATTGATTCAAAATTCACCGTCCAGTTACGATCAAGCGGTTAAAAAAGCCTCTATTGAGTTGTTTAACTGTGAATCAGACGGAAAAAGTTGGAAAGGATATCTCCAGTTTTTAGCAGAGGAGAGGATTGAGTTAGCTTATTTGAGTCTGAGTGGAAGTGTAGTAGCTCTCGCCTCTCGGAGAGTGCGACTTGAACTGATCATCTCTCAGCTTAGCAAGGAGTAAATTGAAGCATTGGTAATGGCGATTTCGCCTACTTTCGCCTCGATCTGTTGTTTTCTGCTCCTCCTCGCACCAGCGCATTGCAAGACTGTCAAGAGAGATGGTAATTGGAACTCCTTATTTAGATCTGAGTTATCTAATTTCTTTTCCCAGATCCCAGATAGCTTAGCCTCTGTTCGAAACACTGTAGCATATTGTTTTGGTTTTCTTCCCTTTTATTTTAGAGAGGGATAGAGAGAATATATGGAGAATGTAGGTTGCTGCTTTTTTTAGCATTTTTATTTTGAAGCATTGAGCAATCATATGTTTAGATTGGCCTTCTATAATGTATAGAGAATTGGATTATCATTTTCTCAAACTTCAGTAGAGATGAGAATCTAAGGTCACCTAGTAATTGCATCTACCAACTGATGGTTGAACAAACAAATTACTAAAATGAGAATTGGTCAGTATGAATATGCTTCTTCTGTTGCTTTTGTATGTAGTGAAAGCATTGAATGAGATAAAGGCATCACTGGGATGGAGAGTGGTGTATGCATGGGTGGGAGATGACCCATGTGGAGACGGTGACCTGCCCCCTTGGTCAGGTGTCACCTGCTCTCAGCAGGGTGATTACAGAGTTGTCACAGAGCTGTAAGTCAGTCAATTTAACTTCTTCTTTTTTTTTGAAAGAAGACAGTTAATTTAGTTAATCGTCATTTTTGTCTTTGTGGCAAATAGTGACCAGGAACAATTTTGTGTTGCAAATCTGCAATATACCCGGCAGGGAACTGATATTTGGTAGTTGTCCTACATTATCATGCTGAAATGAGCAGCACCCTCTTCCCATTTATTATTCTCTTTGCCTATCATATGCCTTTGTTGCAAGAAAGAGTATGGGACTGTTGGTCCATCTTTGTTTTGGTACACAAATGTTTCTTATTTTGAAGGCAAATAATTTGAGATTTACAGTGGTACATAGCTGTATTTCATGTTTTTTCCCTAATGTTCTAGGAGTTCAATCAGTATTGTAAATTACATTAAAGCACTATCCTGCAAAAGTGAAACTTGCATCACATGTTTCAGATAGTTTGTTTATCACTTTAACATGCCTTTAATTTCAACTGCAGAGAAGTTTATGCCGTATCAATAGTGGGCCCTTTTCCAACTGCTGTCACAAATCTACTTGATTTGACTAAACTGTAAGAATTACTTGTGTTTTATCTCTCAGCTTATATTATTAAAAGAGTAATGTTTGCACTAGTTTTAGGAATCTTTTGCAATATGTGCTAAATCTGCTTGGCTAAATAACTGCCTAATATTATGATAGTTAACAATATTTCTCATGCCGCTGTGCTTGCATTGTAGTACTTTCTCCTTATAGGAAATCTCCATTGGTACATAATTGTCATCATTGTTAACACATATTGTTAGGGTGGGGGTGTGGTAAGCAAACTAATGTCCTTTTTATATAATTGGCAGGGACCTCCACAATAACAAGTTGACAGGGCCCATACCACCTCAAATTGGCCGCTTGAAACATCTGAGAATATTGTAAGACATCAACAAAGTTTCTTTTGATCATCATTATCCTTTCGTTGGTGACAAATTACCATTACTTGCATTCTTCTTGGTTCCGCCGTTGTTGTCATAATCGTCAATAAATGCATCACTGCTTTTTAGGAACCTGAGATGGAACAAGCTTCAGGATGTAATTCCTCCAGAGATTGGTGAGCTAAAGAAACTGACACACCTGTAAGTTGCACTTCTTTCTTTTTATCATTTTTCCGAAGTATCCATCTTTTGGTGTGAGATTCTTATGGACATTTGTTCTATCAATTTTCTAGGTACCTGAGTTTTAACAATTTAAAAGGTGAAATCCCTGTCGAACTGGCAAATCTCCCAGAGTTGCGGTATTTGTACTTACATGAGAATCGTCTTACTGGACGAATTCCACCTGAATTGGGAAATCTAAAAAATCTGCGACACCTGTACTCTCTCTCTCGCTCTCTCTCTATTTTATATGCATACATGAAATGTAAGCATCCAGCTTTGTGCAGTTAACAACCAGTTTCTTTTGTTACGGCATGCCATTAGATTCTTGTGTTATATTCCTTGGTCTCTTGCTCTTTTTTGCCAAAAGGTCTTATAATTTGAACTTTGCACAGTGATGTTGGCAACAACCGCTTAACTGGAACCCTGCGGGATTACATCCGCAATGGAGATGGTTTTTCTTCACTTCGGAACTTGTAAGTTAATGGTTATCCTATCTTTGATTTAATTACTAGATTGGAGAGTTTTTCTTATTCGTGGATTTTGGCTTCAGATACTTAAATAATAACGAGCTTAGTGGAGGATTGCCAGAACAGCTTGCCAATTTGACCAATCTGGAAATACTGTAAGTAAATTTCTTTATATTCTTAGTTACTTCAGAAAATTAGATTTTCATTTCCCTTTTTTCTAATGATATCATGATCATGAACTTGTGTCAGGCTGAAATTAATACTGATCAATCTGTGAAAAATTTAACCAATTTAAATTGCTTTTAGTAGCCTGGTTCATATTCAGGAATCTTGCAAATCAGACCCCTACTCATTTCATTCAATGATATGTGAAAGTCATTTTTTTGTTTAACAGGTATCTGTCATACAACAAAATGATCGGAGCAGTTCCTTCAAAGCTTGCTCAAATACCCAGATTAACATATCTGTTAGTTTCATTATATATATATATGAGTTATTTTGAAATCTCCACGAAAATTCTTTCTCCATAGCCTCATAGTTTTATTTTTAATTTTGTCGATTTTCTAGTTACTTGGACCACAATTCATTTATTGGACGGGTTGCTGATGGTTTCTACAAGCATCCTTTCTTGAAAGAGCTGTAAGCATTATAGATTCAAGATATATTTACTTTTATTTAATCTAACACAACTCTGCCTATGTCAGCTAAAGGTTAATTTTTTTTGTCATAGATATATTGAAGGCAACCAATTCAGGCCTGGAACAAAGTCAAAGGGTACACATAAGGTGCTTGAATTGACTGACACAGAATTTTTGTTCTAGAGAGCTTGTCATAAAATGGTAGTTCTGTTATATATGATAGTTATTTTTTTTTCCTTTTTGTCAATAAAAAATGAAGCTATGAAACACCTTAAGGTGACAATTGTAGGAAGAAAACTATATCTTTAATATAAATTAATATATAATTCAAGGGGTACTTATAATCTGTGACCATATTTGAGAGAATATTAATTTAAAAGGTTAAGTATTGTAGAATTTGTACTTGACAGTTACCAGGAACTTTATTAATTTGCTGGGGATAAATGACATATGAGCATTGCTCATCATGTGTATACAGTTTTAGATGTCTTCATATTGTGCATAAAAGCACAATTTTGGCACTATAGAAACAAGAGAGAAATGAGTGCACCAATGAAAAATAACTCTAGTACTTTTTCAAAGAATGGTATAGATCCAATATCTGACTGTCTCAGCTGGAGTCACTCGTATCTCTTTCAAAAGTGTTTCCATCCAGTGTTTTTGCTCCTAGATGTGTCTAAAAATGTTCACTCTTTGCTTCTCTTCCTTCCCTAGTCTCATTCTCAAATAGTCTTAGGGAGGTGAGGAGAGAATCATATATATTGGAAGTGCAAGGGACAGATAAAAAACATTTCTGTACAAGCTGGAGCGCAAGCTCCTCTGTGGGTGTGAATCGAAATCCGGTTGGTAGAGATGTGCTGACTTGACAGTAAGATATGGTATCTTCACCATTTTCACAACTAATTAACATTAAATATGTTATAAAGGGAAGACAAATGAGTGTGTTTTGTTTAAGGCAATTTTGAAGTTACATCTCTCCTAGTTACATGTCTAATATAAGGATCTAATGGAAATGCAAGATTTTTATAAAAAATAATAATCACTGAGGGAGAATTGTCTATTTATTGGTTTACTCTTATTGATTAATCTATAATTGGTTACAGTGCAATAGTCTACCAACTGTTGTTGGGACGAATTTTGGCCCTGGCTTACACCAATGGACGTATGTCACCTTGTGAATTTTGCTTGTGTCTAATATGAATTATGTATAAAATTCACACCAAACACAAATAAGGTTGAAAGTGCGAGCAACTTGACACACTCTATTCAATGGTGGATGAGTCATTATGTTTTCCTCATTATGTTTTCCATAATGATTAATATTGCCTGATTGAATTGATTGTCAGAATCTAAGTATGTTACTAATTGCACCTTCTTATGAACTCGTAGGCAATGATACCACACTTATTGAGAGTTTCAGTTTCTATATGTAAAGGCAATGATATATAGATTGACTAACTACAATATCATTTTTTTATTTTTACACGAGTTTAAATGCAAGTTGTGCTACCGATTTTACAAATTAACAGATGAGCAAGTGCAATATGTCATTGGTGAACAATAATAGTGAAAATTCATTTTGGGGTCTAAATTATAATTAAATAGTGAAATTCATTTTAATTAAGATATACATATGTGACGTATATAAAGAGTTTGTCCTCTCATTGACCATTTACTTCACCACAATAAATTGAAATTATTTCCCACGATGGAGTTAACGAAGAGGGATGTGAATTCTGATAAATGTAGTGGGAAAAATGGTACGGCGTAGCCGGCTCCGTCACGGAACGGCACGGAACAACACGACACGCGTATCAGTTACGTGCTGTGACTCGCGTGTCTCATGCCGTGTCCATTCACGTGCTGTGCCCATCTTTTGAAACTTTGGCACGGCACAGCACGGCACAGCACGGCACGTGAAATATTTAGTCACGGCACGGCACGACACGTAGTCACGCGAGTCACGTGTAATTAGGACCATTAGATATTGATTTAATGGTGAATCTTGAATAAACTAATATAAATTATGATTAAATGGTCACGCGAGTCACGTATGGTCATGGCACGTTAGGCACAGCGTGACTCATGTGGCGTGATCATTTGCGTGCCGTGACCACCCCTTGACATTTTAGTCATGGCATGGCACGAGACCACAGTCATGACACGGCAAGTTTTTTCCACTCTAGATAAATGTACAGAGACGTAGTACAAAATGGCTAACTTTCTACTCTTTAAATTTTCTAATCTTTAATGTTTTATAATTCCCTCTTTTTTATTGGAAAATATATGATGTTTGAGAACTTAGGAGAGGCCTCATTTCAATTTCCATTAGTTAGGATCGGTCGGCCATTTTTATTTGTTTCATTTACTTGGGTTGTAATTTTACAAACCGAACCAATTATGTATAATTAAATGAAATGTTTTGTTCGGTTTGCAAAATAAAATTACAACCGAATTAATGAAAAAGTAGCATATTTGAATTGCATTACCCACTCATTTAATGTTGGTAAAAAATTAAAATTTTCAAAATATGTTGCTAATATTGTTGCGTATCATGACGATTGGAAGATTTGCTAAATTCATGATAGAAGCATAGAGAATTAAATATTGCAAAACGGCAACATTTAAACATTAGTTATGCATAATCTTTAACTAGTATCATGTCCGTGCGTTGCAACGAAATATATGATAAGATAACAAAAATAAATTCTCATACAAAATGACAAATTTTCATAAAAAAATAAAATTAGAAATATATTCTAGATTTATCACAGTAATATGTCTAGAAATAAGAAAGTGAACAAAAAATTGATTTGCATTGTGATCCGCCGTATAGAAAATTTCAATTGGAGAGGGAGAAATAAAGAAACAAATAAATAAGAAAACGGAGAATTATATTACTAAATTTTAGAGTATGTTTAATTTTAATTGTAACGCATTATGTGGCAGTATGTTCATGGTAAACTATAATAAATCACATTACAAAAGTTCATACAAAAACCAATTAATGTACTATCTTTCTTCTTTAAGTATATCACCTGCGATTAGGGGCGAATGCAAGATTTTCACCAGGGTAGGGCAAGAAATTATCGAATCAAATTTAAATAGCTAATTGGATTCAAACTCATTAGTAATCGGGTTCAAACCCATTAGATAATCAGGTATTAGGGTTCTACGACCTAGTAATTCAATATTAATATTTACCTATCACAAATTCAATCTACCAATTAAATAGGGTTCTAACTCTAAGATCTAAAAATTGAATCTACCAATCAATTAGGATTCAAAGACCTAAAATTCAATCTAAAATTTCAAGCCCTAGATTGCAATTTCATAAGACCTAAAAATCTAAAAAAAAAAATGAGAAGTCTAAATTACCACGTAGAAAGAACCAAGGTTACAAGAAGGCAGAAGCAGGATTTTCTTTTTTTTTCTTTTAGAATCAACGGAGAGGAGAAATTCTTTTCTTCATTTTTCTGTTTGTTTTTCTCTATTCGAGTCGGAGCTCTCCGTTGTTTGCATTTTCTTTATTTGCCTTTTCGAGTCAGCGCACAAGTGCAGCTTTCCAATTAGAGAGAGGAGAGCGCTGTAGCATTCCAATTAGATTAACGCAGCTTATATTTTTTCGTTTCTAAAGCAGCAAATTGGATTTGGAGGCCCAAAACCCAGTTGACATCACAAGCTCAAAACCCAGTTCACATCTCCGCTGTTGGGCTCACATCAAGACCAGGGTAGGGCAAAGCAATAAAATTCAGTTCGTGTAAACTAAATATGAATTTTCAGGTAGGGCAATTGCCCAACCCTGTGACACACTGCATCCGCCCCTGCCTGCGACTCCATAAGCAGTCACACATTACAGTTTATTACAGATTAATCAACATAGCTAAACTATGTATGAATTTAAACTATGAGATACCAAGTTTAAATATGAATTCATGCTTCAATTTATGTCTGAATTCATAGAAATGAATGCTAGACGTACGATTTTGCAACCCTCAGTTCTCTTCAAACATATAATTAATAGAAACGAACGCCTTTATATATTAAAGTTAATTACTACTGGAATATCATTATAACATAATAAAGATAAACTTGGCAATTAAAATCATTTATTGAATACATATAGCAGCATCATAAACCATTAAAACTGTTGTTGAACACAGCTAATCGTGCTATGTATTAATAGGAATTAAGAGCTCACTGTGTGAATTGCAAACTAGTCAAAACATAAAATGCACACACACACACACACACACACACACACACACACACTAAAGAAATCTTGAAATAAAGAATATGAATTCAATTAATTTGCAAAATAATGGAATGGATCCAACAAAGTGTTCTGAACGGCATGTGAAACAAAAAAATCCCTAAAAGTATAATGAGCCAATTAATGACATCATAAACTAAGTCTCTACTTAATTAAGAAGCCTCACAGAAGCATCTGTTTGCATATTAAGGAGTCACTCGTATATATATGACTATATGTGGTCATATGTAAGAAAATTGGGAAATATATGATCAAATTAAGGTAATTACTTCTAGTGCATTAGTAGTCATGTTGAGTAGCTTAATTATAACAAATAACTCATTTAGATCATACTAAAAATTATAAATTTCCATTTTTTAATTTAATTGTATGAAACTATTCGGGTTTCTAGAATTACGGGATTTTGTAATTTGTGTTTCTATTTTGCAGTAAATCCGGTGATTTTCCGAAATTTTTGTTTGCGAAACTCGTAAAAGTAATAGATGATGCTGGTTTCAGAGAACAACCTTCACAGCAAGAAAATACAACCTAGAGATAGAAATAAGAAGCAAAAGGTATATAAAAGCCATGGAGTTTTATTGAACACATAAGAAAACAAAGAAAGAAATAGAAAAATAAAAAGTAACCAAGAGACAATAAGATTGACAATCAGAGGCATTTATTAATTATCTCACAGAAATTAACTATAAACACTTAACTCTTGAGACAACATCCTTCAACAACTCACAGATGATTTCGCATTGCTCGGTTCAGCAGCCTCAACAACACCTCCTCCTCCTCCTCCTCCTGACCTCATCCTCCTCACTATTTTACACGCATAATAGCGTGTAAATTGCATTGCAACACCCTATATTACATATTAATAGTTTTGTGATATGAAACAGAGAATAAGAGATGATGAGAAATTGATATATTGCTTAATCTGAATTATTGTACAGTGCGCTATATATAACATAATGAATGGAAAAATAGCTGTTGGAAATAAAACGGTAACTTTCTATATTAAAGAATAAAGGTTGAGTAACTTTATAACCATATTTAGTTGCTCCTTTTATTTCTTATTTAGCCTATGATGAACAAAACCCGTTAAGGGCTCTGAGGCTTATTTGTCTCTATTCTACTTATTTTTCTACACATATATAACAAACGATGGATTTGCATATATATAAGTGTTTTTTTTTTGTTTTAATTACCTTTGAATGAAAAAAAGCATATCAAAGAGTATACGCGTGCGTGTGTGTTCACTAAACTCAGGCTCTTCTATTAGTATATAATATATATAAAAGAAGTAAAAGAATGTATGTACATTGGCATCAGCAATTCTGGAAAGGTGTTGGTTAAGTGTGTCAGTTCGGACGAGGCGGTATTCATGCATGATCCAAGTTGCTCGTGGTCGGTTTGCAGTACGTTGGCCGCTGGTGCGCTCAAAAGTATAGGTCCTCTTCATTGCAATTACATCACGAGCGTCTGGGGATAGAATTGGTTCTTCCCCTCGCTCTCTCCACGCACCAGCAACACACAATCTCTTCATCCTCATTCCCCGCTGCATCATTTCTGGTTCTTCGCGCGTGTAGAAGAACTTCACGTCTTCGTGATCATCCCCTGCCAAAAGATAAAATGCAAGAAAAACTAGTATAGAAAAATTTAGAGATATGGAGATGAGATGTATATAAAGTATAGAAATTAACCTGGCAAGTTCCAAGGGTCGAATTGCGCAATTTGTATCTCAGGCATCAGTAACGACTCTGGGAGAGGTAACATCGGCAAAGACAGTACCTTCTTAGAAAGATAGAGAAGGACTATCTCTTCATCCGAGGGGACAAATCGGAACCCAGTCGGAAGAGGGAAATGTCTTCCTGCGATTATTAGACAAGGAATGGCCACCATTTTTAAGGGATAGCTAGCTTGTTAATTGCCAGAAAGGGATACCTCCTTATAGGAGAAGTAAAGTGGCAAAATTTATGATTATTGTAGAGAAATACATTACAAAATCCCACAATCTTTAAATGTATATGAATGAATTTATTGTTAGATACACTAACTCACTACTCATAAACAATAAGAACATATATATCACTAAATCTATCATTATTGTCGAGAAATATATATATATATAGAATTTGGCTAATATGCTACGCGTAGCATAGAGGGCCTCCGTGCTATGACGCAATATTTGAGTTTTCAAAATCCTAACAGTCGATCCGAACCGTTCAACATGATCTCCATATGAATATGTACTTGCAAACCAAATTTTACATTTTTTAGAATTTTTTTTCTATTTTCTACCTATCGTAGAAAATAGTAAAAAAATTCTAAAAAATGTAAAATTTGGTTTGCAATATTGCAAAATGACAAACTCTGTTTTAATTTTCCACAATCAACAATGTTATATTGTTATATGAATGAATTTATTGCAAGATTTAAGTGCATCACTTGCTCACTATACTCATAAACAGTAAGTGCGTATCACTTGCTCAATCGTCATTGTGGAGAGATATATATATATATATATATAGAGTAGAACTAGGGTGTTCCTAAGCTCACCAAGGCCTCTTGTGAGCTCAACTCTAAAACCTATCGAATTGACTTTAAACGACATTTCCAAACCATTAGATATTCAATATATATTAAAATGTGCTTGGAGACCAAATTTTACATTTTTTGGAATTTTTTACTATTTATTAAGCCGGTTTGAAAATCGCTGTTTTTATTAAAATTCTGCATCATTGGAAAACAGCGGTTTTCAAACCGGCTTAATAAATAGTAAAAAAATTTCAAAAAATATAAAATTTGGTCTCCAAGCACATTTTAATATAGATTAAACATCTAACAGTTTGAAAATATCGTTTGAAGTCAATTCGATAGGTTTTAGAGTTGAGCTCACGAGAGGTCTTGGTGAGCTTAGGAACACCCTAGTTCTGCTCTATATATATATACTGCAAAATGACAAACATTGTGGTTCATTTTCCATAATTTTTAAATATATATGAATGAATTCATACTACCAACTATATCTATCTTTATTGTGGAGAGATATACTATACTGCAAAATGACAAACACTGTCGTTAATTTTCCATAATTTTTAAATGTATATGAATGAATTTATTGCAAGATTCAAGTATGTCACTAACTCACTACTCATACACATTAATTAAGTATCATTAATTAACTTTAGCTTTTATATATTGTAGATTCACAAGTGCTCACATAACTAAAGAAAACGACTAAGCTACTGATCAGCAGAATTAATGAGCAGAAAAAGGATTAATTATAAAAAAAATGCTTGTATTTCCATATATATTTTTTTCAGAAAAAATCATAAATATATACTTAATATTAAAAAAATTTATAAAGTTATGTCTCATCCTTATTTTTTTTTCAAAATATGCTTCTATATATACTATACTTTTGTCATAAAATATTATAAGACTGTACTTATACTGAAATTAATTTTAATATTATACATTGCCCTAACATTTTGTATCTCTATACTGTAAATCTTGACTCCACTCCTAGATATACTTCCAGAATAGGAAGATCATAGTAAATTTTTTACAAGATATACATATACATCTCATTAATTTTCTATAATTAATGCTGTATAACCAGATTTTTTTTACTTGGCAAGTAACGTTATATAACTAAATCTATTGTGATACTTAAAAGTATATTACAATCTGCAACATATATATGGTACATCATTCATTAACGTTGAGTTCTTGTTACATTTATTTTACTTTCTGGTAAATTCAGATAATCCCAATTAGGTCTTTTGGTATGGTTTGCTTATTATTTTTATTTTTTTACAGATTTCAGGCAATAGCTTAAAATCATGACAAAGCTACAATCCTTGCATGTGCTGTATGATGTGCAAAAAAAAAAAAATATTTGACCAACTATCATGTTATATTATAGACATGATTTATATTGTCCATTTGTCATGTTTAATTAATAATATGATGGCTTTTTGTGAATTTTTCACCGTACATTAAGTGAATTGATATTTCAACGGTTAGAAATTAATGGTCCTTGATGCATCAACAAATAATATCTAATTTTAATTGCATAAAATTTAATTTTTAGGCTATGTATATTTCAATAACAAATCTATGGATTTACTTTTCAATCTTTAATTTTATTTGATTGTTTTATATAAAAATCATTATTAAAATTATCATAATAATCATTGTTAAGTGATCCCTCTTATTTAAATATTTTTTTGTTTCTTATATAATTTTCTAAAGTTAGACATTCACAAATCTACATACGGACTTAATTAACTATACATTGTAATGAGAGGCCACAACGGATGTCATTAGATCTTCTTCATCATCATATAATTAAAATTCTTTCAATTGATAAATAAGGCCTCAATTGGGCTCGTTATGGATTGTGTAGCTTTAGTCTGGATATTTGTTGCTCGATTATTGGGCCTTAATTCATGATCCGACGGACCAACAACCCATCATGTAATCTCCCGAAATTTTTTTAGTTACCACCCAATAAATCAAAATTAATTAAACACCACTCAAACCAACAAAATTCAATTCACACCACCCACGCGCCCTTAGTCCGCGCACCAAATTAAGTTGGTGTGCACACTAAAGAAAGACACTAATTTGGTGCGCGTACTGGGGAGGCGCACCAAGCCTCTTTTTTTTGTTATATTTTGGAATTCATTTTTTTTAATTTTAATGCTTAATATTATTTTGTTCTTAATTTTGATAAAATTACAATGTACGTCATATATTATACGTATTTTCGTATGTCTGGCGTATTTTATTAGAATGATACGATAGATAATAAATGAAGAACATACACTAAAAGTAGAATAAAAATAGAATATCAAAATATAAGTCTCTAATATCCAAATAATATCATAAAAGTCGAACATACGTAATAAAAGTTTGTCACAACATAATAACTAAATAACAGTCCGGAAAACATAACAACTAACGAAATAACAAGTAAAAAATCTCCAACTATTTGCTCGGTGGTGTGTAAGGCAACTTCTCTTTCCTTTGTCTCTTACCCCGCCCCTCCTCCAACCGCTCCAATTGCACCAGCGGTGTATACTGTTACACCAAAAAGGTATAGTACAAAGTTTCAGTACAGTAAACTGTACTTTTTAACCTTAAACACACTTTTCGGTTCAGACTGCAAGTATACAATCCTATCGAGCAGTATATTATCGGGTATCGATCACAGGGACGGTTCAGATTTAATCTAGAATTTCACCTAAATTAAATAAAGACTAGAAGTTGGAAAAGGTTGGTTTTGGTTTCTAAAATTCCTAACAATTCAATGACAATAATAAAATGCAAAGAAGTAAATAAACTTGGTTTAAATCAGATGTAAAAGGCGTTTCCAGGGTTATGACTTCATCTCAGTTTTGCCTCGAGGTGCCCGGTCCGTGTAGTGTCCTACACGGGCCGTGTCAGTGTACACGGGCCGTATACTGTCGTACACGGTCCGTGTGGCCCTCGAGTGAATGCAGCAGTTATTGTTTTCTTTGTGTTGTTCCTTTGTGTAGGGTTCTACTGACCAGACCTAATGTTCCTAAACCTCAACTGTCGTCTATTGGTTCATTAACTTGGTATGGAATTGCAATATATGCCCTCGTCGGGTTCTAAACCTCAACTGTCGTATGTTGGTCTGAATTGCCTAGTTGCTTGTTTGGAATACTAAAGGTAACCTCATTCCGTCGATATGAGGAAATGTTCACCTGTCGGTTACTACTTGGTTTCACCTTTCGGATCACTAATCCTACCTCATGTACCTAGTTTGGTTAAGAGATTATAAGGGCCAAAGTACCTTCTAGATGTGATCATTCATCTAGTGGTAAACCAATAAAAATCAAATAACTTACACTAAGCAATTAAAATCAATCACAATCAAGCAAACACAAATTTCAACAAAAGAATCCAATAATTAACATGCAAAACAAAACATTCGATTACATCACAACCCTAGAAACTAAGAAATCTACTCAGACATAGTTCTAAAACAAAATAAAGAAGTAATAAAAAGATTAGCCATGACAAAACCCGAAGAATAAAGAAGATCCGTCGAAAACTTGCGTCTTTCGCTTCTCAACTTCGTCTCCAAGCTTAGCCGTCAAGACCAAACCCTAGAAAATGCTCCTCTACTCCAGAATGACCTCTCTGGTGCAAGAAATCTCGCTTATATACCCGTTTTGCCGACCTTCCATTCCTTAGCTTTCTTTCCAAATTCTGGATTTGTTTCCAAAATTGCTTGACACGGCCCGTGTGGAATTCTACACGGACCGTGTGCCTGTGTTCTTCATGCGGTCGAGTCAGCGGTCTTCATGCGGTCGTGTCATCGGTCGAGTCGAGATTGACACGGCCCGTGTGGAATGTTACACGGACCGTGTAGAGACTTCTAAATTCCAGATTTCTTCTCGATTTCGCCCGATTCCTGCAGAATAAGAATAACTTGCAGCAGTACCACATTCTATATATATTCAATGAATTATAACCGAATTTATAGATTAAAACACAGGTTTTTGGTACGATTTTAAGGTCAAAATATAGATATGAATACGAGATATCATATACTCTCGTGATGGCTGTGGTGGGGCCTCCTCTGGGATCTCCCCGAAAAGTGTCTCCTCAGATGGGCTTTGATCTGCCCCAGGACCGAAAATAACCTCATGTGTATCATCTGAAGTGTACACAGGTCGATATGGGACATCCTGCTGGATCACTGCTGCACTGTCCTGTGGGAGTGGCTCCTCTTGTGTGTAAAATGTAGGAGAGGAGTAATCTTGAGTGTATGCATCGTACTGAGAACCGCCCAAGTCAAACTCAAAGGGTGGCGGTGGCGTGGGCTCCTCATCATGTCCCCGCGGTATATCTCCCTGAAATAAATGGATAATTAGGTTTCACAATGTAGATGATATTAAAAGTTATTATAAAAATACACGTACCACTGTAAGACCAACTGCCTCAAATGCTGCCTCAGCAGTTGCCACAGAGTGAATCTCTGAAAAATCTGACTCTGGGGTGCTTATCGGTTCCGCAGAATCCGCATCATCGTAGTCTTTCAAATCTTCATATTTTGGCAGATCTGACAACTTGAGGACCCTATCGAGCTGGTCCTTGTACCCGACGACAACGACCAATGGTGCAGCCATACACAACCATTTCTTCCCGAACTTCTTCCAGCCTCTTGTGATTGCCAATCTTGCACTGATCAGTACTTGCTTGATGTTCATGAGTACATGCGAATAAACCATTAAAAATTAGTTCAAATTGCAATTCAATTCTCATAATTTTTTTGAAATAATAAAAGAAAAGGAAAGTCTTACAATCTGTGCAGCCGGGCCAGTGCTAGGAATAAAGCCGTACTCATCAGTAATCGTGTCGCGTCGTATATGAGACTACATTAAATTTCAAAATAAACAAAAAAATAACTAACCTATTTATTCAAATGAAAATTTAAATTATTTGCAAGTAGTTATCAAATGTAAACTTACATATGAATTTGTGATCTTGTGGTTCTTGTACGGAAACAGCAAACGGGGTTAATACTCTCTTTCGTCATGTGTGGAAATATGGTAAAGGCTAGTTCCATATCCAAATCTCATTCATCGTACGGGAGACTGGTTTCTTTGGTACTGCTTGTTGACGCCATACTAAAAGAAAATTGTAAATTTTGTCAATTTTTGACACCATCGGTAAAAAATATATAAATTTCAAACAATACAGACCCAATTTGGTGCATTTCTAATCAATTTTGGTCTAAAATACTACAAATATGGTAAATTTATAATTGAGTAATTTTTGGACACTATCGGTAAAAAAAAATAGTACAATATTGGATAATTTCAAATAATACAAGGCCAATTTTGTGCATTTCTAATCAATTTTGGTCTACAATACTACAAATATGATGAATTTAAAATTTTGTAATTTTTGGACACCATCGGTAAAAAATGGTACAATCTTGGGTAATTTCAAACAATACAAGCCTAATTTGCATTTCTAATCAATTTTTATCTAAAATACTACAAATATAGTAAATTTAAAATATTACCAATTTTGGACACCATTCGAACTATTTAATAATATTCAATATAATTATGATTATTTTGGACTCTATTCGGACTATTTTGGACACCTATATACCAAATAACTAATTTAAAAATAATAAAAATAAAATAATTAATTAAAAAAATACTTTTTACTGGAGGGTGGTGCGCGCTGCCCCGTTTGAGCACCAAATTTGGTGCGCGCCTCACTTTATAGTGCCAAAGGCTTGGTGCGCATCCCCAGTACGCGCACCAAATTGGTGCCCTCCCCCAGTGTGCGCACCAGCACAATTTGGTTCACGGACTGAGGACGCGTGGGTGATATGAATTGAATTTTGTTGGTTTGATTGGTGTTTAATTAATTTGAATTTAATGGGTGGTAACTAAAAAATTTCGGTGTAATCTCCGTTGGAAATTGTAACAAATTTAATATATTTCATCAAAACAGATATCAGATTAATCTATTACACAACAGTAGCTTGGTTGTAATCCACAAAAGATCAAACAAGGAATCCAGCTGTATCTTGGAGATGTACATCTTTTTAATTCAAATGGAATCTCCTTAGGGAGCGTGATCAACTGGATACCGGAGGGGAAATTATGATTTTCTGTATTGTTACATTTAGAGATTTTTGTGTAGCGTATATCACTGAGGTCAGATATTATATGGAATTGTTTTGAAATAGATATCGGACTAAATTATAAAAGAAAAAAAAATCAAATTGAACAAAATTATGAAAAAAAATGAAATAGACATGCAGTTCTTTATTTGAACTTAATTTGATTAAACCAAATTAGCGTGAAAATTCAAATTATTTATTAGTTTTTTTTATTAGTTATTACTTATTAGTATCAGTAACCAAAGGTTCAAATAGCGTTATCGCGTCATAGCGGAACAGTTGAAAAAAACAGCGCTATATCCAAATGGCGCCATAGTTTTCGAATCGAGATCCAGTGAAGTAATCCAAATGTTGGGTTTTGAATCGAGACCGTCCGATTTGAATCTGTCGCGCGAGATTCGAAGTGGAGCGCACACATCCCGAGCAACGAATTCGAATCTCGAGATGATGTCGATCGACGGATTTGAATTGGACGGTCTCGATCGAAAACCCAAAAATTGGGTTACTTTAGGGGATCCGGATCCGCAATATCGCGCTATTTAGAACCTTGTCAGTAACACAAACATACACTTGACATCTTATTTATTGATATGTGAATATTATAATTTTTTTATTAAAGTGAATCTTATATTGTTAATTTTATTAATATCATAATATATTAGATATTTAATTGTTCAAACCGAAATGTAATTAAAAAAAATGAACTCTATGATTTTTCAATTAAATTCAACGAAACAAATTAAATAACCGAACTATTTTAATCAAAATATATTTCATTTGCTTAAAATCAAATCAATCATACCATTTGAACGCTACCAGTAATGTTCACGTCTTGAAGGTATTAAAAGTCTTGAAGGTATTAAATGATGGTACAAATTCTATATGAGATAGAAAGATGAAAGTAACGTGTCAATTTTGTACGGTAGAGAACGAGAACTCATGACATACCTCATTATTTTATAATTGAGTGAGGCTTCGCTACTATGCATAGCACGGATTGGTCCGTGCTACGGCTCAATATTCGAGTTTTTAAAATCTTAACAGTTGATCCGAACCGTTTAACATAGTTATAAAATAAATATGTACTTGCAAACCAAATTTTATATTTTTTTCAAATTTTTTTACTATTTTTTTAGATAGGTAGAAAAATCACTTGATCTGAAAATTCTGGACCATCCAAAAACAGTTATTTTCTACCCATCTAAAAAAATATTAAAAAAAAAATCAAAAAAATGTAAAATTATTGATTTGCAAGTACATATTCATTTTATAATCATGTTGAACGGTTCGGATCAACCGTTAAGATTTTGAAAACTCAAATATTGGGCCGTAGCATGGACCAATCAGTGCTATGCATAGTACCGTAGCCTCACTCTTTATAATTTTATATGAGATAGAAAGATGAAAACTTAACGTGTCAATTTTTATTTAATTATCTATAAATAATTTTTATTCGGATTTTGATTCACACATTTTCTCGGTACTACCTCCTCGAGCGGAGAGGAGAATGAGAGAGAGGGAAGGACCCGGATTCTACCGGAGCTAAGAGTGCGGTATTGTCGGAGCTCGAAGTGTAGAGTCCCATCTTGATCGAAGCGCGATGGTGGTCGAAGAATTAGATCCGGTCGTGGAGCGAGAGGGAGGGATCGGATCGGAGCCGAGTGGAGCCGAAAGTGCGGTATTATCGGAGCTCGGAGCGTAGATTTTTCATCTCGATCAGAGTGCGATGGTGAGTAGATCCGATCATCGTTGGAGCACGGCAGCAGTCGAAGAAGCGGATCCGGTCGTGAAGCGAGATGGAGATTAAATTTTAGAATTGAGTATGAATGTAAATATTTACTTTTATGTTATATGAAAAGATAGAATCTAGAATTTTGTAAATAACTTTTTCTTATCAATATATTTGTTAGTGGTAATTTTAACTCCTAACCATCAAAAAAATAAAATAAACCATTGATTTTGTGCTTCAATCATGCTTCATATTCATATTTTTATTTTTAAAATGTGCTTGGAGACTAAATTTAATATATTTTGAATTTTTTATTAATTTTTAGATAGGTACAAAATCACTATATTTGATGGTCCAAAATCATATGAAAACAATAATTTTGTACCCATCTAAAAAATAGTAAGAAAACTCCAAAAAATATATAATTTGGTCTCCAAGCACATTTTAACATGAAGATAATGTTGAGCGTTTCGGATTGATTGTTCGAAATTTGAAAACAGAGATAAGGATGTGGAGTATGATTGGAGCACAAAACAAATTTTGCATTTTAACCCTGCTTTTCAATAAATTATATTTTGCAGGGTTCTAAATAGCGTGCTATAGCGCTGTTATAGTATTTTCATACCATAAAAGCTATGGCGCTATAGCACGCTATAGCGGCACAAGATGGCAATAGCGTCGTGTTTTTAGCCATTCCGGTATAACGCGATAAACGCTATTTAAACCTTTGATATTTTGAAATGAATATAAATAATTTACTATTATTACAGAGCAAATTAATTTGGTCTCCAAAACTATGATACCAACTCCTAATCATCTTACCAAACATCACAACATGGAGTTCTCGAGAGAAATACACCAACAAGGGAAGCGCAGCAAATGGGAAAGAGGAGGAAAGGAACAAAACATAAATTTATGGAGATAAAGACTTAAAAACTAAAAGTTTGTAGGTATCTCTTTTCATCCCTTTCAAATATACCCGGCGCTCAAAAGTTTGTTTGTTTTTTTTTTCTCTCCCTTCCTTGAATGATATATTTGACTTTGGAGTATTTTAATTCATGGTTTCTCTTGAAGATATCTTTGGAGAAGTAGCTAGTTTTTTTTTTTTTTTTCTTTCTTTAATTGGATGTTTGGGTTTTCCTTTTATTTTGTATATGTCAAAGAAAAAAGCGTAGCGTGGCAACCTATTATTTTGTTTCATTGGTTAAAAAGTATATGTAGGCAAGTCTTTGATTAAACAACCTTAGTTTTCTATTCTTAAACAAAGAATTTTAGTTTTATTTTTAATTTGAGCAGTTGGCACATTATTTCTTCTTTTTTCTTGCTATTTTTAAGTTGGTTCATGAGCTTAGGTAATACCATTTTGGCTAATCCAAGTCATCCCCATCATTTGAACTTTTTACCGTCTTAAAGAGAAAAAAAAGATGGAAGGATAGCAATTTGTAGAACTTTTGTTGTGTTCTAATTATATTCTCTTTTTTTGAGGAAAAAAATAATAATTAGAACACAACAAAAGTTCTACAAATTGCCTCATCTTTTTAAGGTGAGGCAAATGGTACCATGCATAGTACAAATTGATATGTGCTATATATATTAATATTTTAGTTTTTAGTTCAAATAATCGATCCGAATCATTCAAAATAATCTTCATATGAAAATGTACTTGTAGACTAAATTTTTTATTTTTTAGAATATTCTTTACTATTTTTAAATAGATAGAAAATATATTTGTGAATATTCTAGAATTTTTTAGATTTAGTGATTTTTCTACTTATCTAAAAAAGTTATATATATATATATATATATATATATATATATAGAGAGAGAGAGAGAGAGAGAGTTGGGCTACAGTACTTCGCGAAGTAAAACGAGTGTTTTACTTCATGTTGATATCTTTAATTTCAAAGTTCAAAACGTCGATCCGAACCGTTCAAGTTGATCTCCATATTAAATTGTGCTTGGAGACCGAATTTTACAATTTTTTTGGAATTTTTTAAAATCACAGTTTTTTAGAAAATCGTGGACCATAAAAAATTAGTGATTTTAAAAAATTCCAAAAAAATAGTAAAAAATTTCTAAAAATTGTAAAATTTGGTCTCCAAGCACAATTTAATATGGAGATCAACTTGAACGTTCGGATCGACAATTTGAACTTTGAAATTGAAGATATCGACGTGAAGTAAAACACTCACTTTACTTCGCGAAGTACCGTAGCTTAACTCTATATATATATATATATATATAGGGAGCGGCTAAGTTGCTGCCGGCAGCATTTTGGCGAGGTGCTTACGGGGGCATATCTTGCAATTTGATGTTCAAACAACAAATTCAAACTGTTAGATGTTCAATCTATATTAAAATCTATTTGGAGACCAAATTTTACATTTTTTGGAATTTTTTTACTATTTTTTAAGCTGGTTTGAAAACTGCTGTTTTTATTAAATTTCTGAAGCATTGAAAACAGCGGTTTTCAAACCAGCTTAAAAAATGGTAAAAAAATTCCAAAAAATGTAAAATTTGGTCTCCAAGTAGATTCTAATATAGATTGAACATCTAAAGGTTTGAATTTGTTGTTTGAACATCAAATTGCAAGATATGCTCCCGTAAGCACCTCGGCCGAAATGCTTCCGGAAGCAAATTAGCCATACTCTATATATATATATATATATATATATATGAGATAGACTAATATGCTTTTGGTAGCACTTCGGCCGAAGTACTACCGATTCAAAATCAGATTTTCAAAATCCAAACAGTCGATCCAAACCGTTCAAGTTGTTCTCCATATTAAAATATGCTTGGAGACCAAATTTTACATTTTTTGGAATTTTTTTACTATTTATTAAGCCACTTTGAAAATTGTTGATCCGGGTGAACAGTAAAAACAGTGCAACCAAATTCTGGACCACCGGATCAGCAATTTTCAAAGTGGCTTAATAAGTAGTAAAAAAATTCCAAAAAATATAAAATTTGGTCTCCAAGCAGATTTTAATATGGAGAACAACTTGAACGGTTTGGATCGACTGTTTGGATTTTGAAAATCTGATTTTGAATTGGTAGCACTTCGGCCGAAGTGCTACCGAAAGCATATTAGTCTATCTATATATATATATAGTGATGCTACGGTGCTTTGGGAAGTAAAGATGGTATTTTACTTCCTGCTCATATCTCAATTTTGAAAGTTCAAATAGTCGATATGAACTTCTCAACACAATCTTCATATTGAAATGTGCTTGGAGACCAAATTGTACATTTTTTTTAGAAATTTTCTACTATTTTTTTTTTAATTTTTGAAAATCAGTGTTTTTCTGAATTTGTTATTTAATGAAAAACTGTGATTTTCAAAAATTCTAAAAAAATAGTACAAAATTTCCAAAAAATATAAAATTTGGTCTCCAAACATATATCAATATGAAGATCATGTTGAGATGTTCGGATCAACGATTTGAACTTTGAAAATGGAGATATGAGCGAGAAGTAAAACACCATCTTTACTTTCCAAAGCATGATAGCCTATATATATATATAGAGCTGGGCTATGGTGAGTTGCGAAGTAAGAGGTCATTTTTACTTCACGCTCATATTCTTATTTTGAAAATCTAAACAACCTATCCAAACCGCTCAACATGATCTCCTTATTGAAATGTGTTTGGAGACCAAATTTTACATTTTTTTGAATTTTTTTACTATTTATTAAGTCACTTTGAAAATCGCTGATCAAATGGTCTGAAGTTTTTACTGTTTTTTATTGTTTACTCAAATCAGCGATTTTCAAACAATTACATTTACATTTACATGGGACAATGCATTACTACAATAAAATATCATTTATTAAAAGTTTAAAAATATCCCCTTCTCTAAATCAAACATACAGAGGCTTCAATCTTATAATAGTGTTTTTTAAGAGAAAAAAAGGGGTCTATATTTAGTCCCTAAAATTTGCAATTTTTTGTTGGTGTTTTGTGTGTTTCCTCAAGAATTAACAGCGTGCTATGTCTAAGTTTTATTTAAGTCACAAAACCATAAACAAAAAAGGGCTTTTTTATCGTATATAGTGAATCAGATACACTTGATTGAGGTAGGTATCCTGCTCTTCTTGTTTTTGTTCCAATTACAATATCTTCCTTTGATACTTTTCAAGTGATTTAGACAAGGCGAGTAGGTATCTTTCCTTGATTCAGATTCCCATTTACTATTCTTCTCACACAAAAAAAAAAAAAAAAATATATATATATATATATATATATACTCTGAAGTCTGAACAACAACTAGCACGTTAGTTATTGAGGGACCATGACAGCTTTGAATTTTATAGTTGTACCATTTATTTTTCCCAATCAAATGAATAAATATTGTCATTTGCAAATAAGAGTCCTTTTCAGCGTGGTGTGTTAGTCAATTACTAGTGCCGTAGTGGAACATTAATGTATAATTTTCAACATTTTCTTCTAATCATTCAGAGAGGGTGCATCTTCTTTCTTTTTGATGATTTTATTTGGCACGTGTACTTTTTAAAAAAAATTAGGGATGTTTTTCTTTACAGATTGATTTAAAAAATACAACTTTTCATTTTTCATATTTAACAAAAAAAAACTAAAGATATAATTTGCAAAAGGAAAGAAATACAAAAAAATGGAAGGAGAAAAAAAGGATAAAATACATCTCTACACAAAGTCACCTCAAAACCACCCTTGAGTAATAATTAATTAATATTAGTATTTTTTTTTTCTTGAGTTAGCATTAGAGTCAACGATTTGTCTCTTTTTACAAGAAGAGATCCATTCCTTATTAACAAATACGTTACTCCAATCTGAAGAAAATAAATTAATTGATTAGTTGTGTGGCAAAGAAAAGATTTGGTAATACAGTATAGGATAAAAAATTGTGTTGCCAGTAGTAATTCCTAATATTCTATACACGTGAAGCAGCTTCCATAATTTAAGTATTATGGTTTTTCTCATTTTGCTTTGATTTTTTAAAAGAGTAGTTGGTATATCCAGCTGGGTTGTTTGATTTCTGAGATTCATCAAAAGTCACCTTATTACATCTTAATTCATTCCTCCTCTCATTGGCTGCATCTACTATATATGTTGTTTCAGAATCTCTCTCTCTCTCTCTCTCTCTGTGACCCACACAAAAATTACACCTGCACAAGCACAAGCACAAGAACAAGGTAAACATCCATCAGTGAAGTGAAGGCAGGGAAGATGTATCTTGTAGAAGACAAAGGAGGTGCCATAGCGCTCATGATGGCGTCGCTTCTCTTTCTGGGGACGTGGCCGGCGGTTATGACACTGCTAGAGAGACGCGGTCGTCTACCGCAGCACACTTATCTCGACTACTCGATCACCAATTTGCTTGCGGCTGTGCTCATAGCCCTTACCTTCGGCCAGCTCGGTGATAGTAAACCCGGCAAGCCCAATTTCTTTACCCAACTCTCTCAGGTTCAATTTTTCAACTTTTCAATTCTTTAATTTATTTTTTTGTTTCCCCTTTTGTTTCATTTTATGGGAAAGTCATACAGGTTACCATCTGTATTATTCTCAAGTTTCAACACTTATCAGTAAAGTGGGGACAATAATAAAATAAACAAATTATAATTTCTCTGATACTGGTTTCATTTAATTGAAACACTGGTTCTCCAGAGCACTCAATATAAAAATAAATCTCATACATGTACCGATGATCATCATCTGGTTTATAATGATCTAATTTATTTCATTAACAATTATTCAAGGACAACTGGCCTTCGGTGCTATTTGCAATGGCAGGTGGTATTGTTCTAAGCCTTGGCAATCTCGCAACTCAGTATGCCTGGGCGTATATTGGCCTGTCAGTAACTGAAATTATCAGCTCAAGCATGTGTGTTGTTATTGGTATGAATGATATTTTTACTATGTTTTATTGTACCTACAACAGGATTCATTTTTTCTGTTTTCTATCAGCAAAATTCCCAACATCTTTTGTATAATTTTACATACTTTTCACAGCATTTAACCCAAAGGCCACCCATAACAAAGCAATTACTTGAACGACCAAATTGCCTTACCAATTACCATCTCATCTCATATTAGCAGTTCAGTACACATAAATTTGAACCAAATAGCATAATATGATTTTTAGTTACATCAAATTCAACTTCATGAAGATTGTTCGACAGGGACAAAAATTTTCACAGATAATGGAAATTTTCTTTTACTCACTCCAATATAACGATCGAGTATGAGTATCATACCAGCTTGAATTTTTGTATACCTTTTTTTTTTTTTTTTTTTTTTTTGAGAAAGTTGAAACCTCAAAACTAAATCAAAAGGAACTGAATTAACTGACACTCTACAAACTATTACCTTATCTTGACCAAACCCAAACCTAAGCAACTCATTACTGAAACCAACTTGAGCCGAAAACCAAAATCCAAATTAGACTCGAAAGAATACTTTTCTGAACATAATGTACAATTTTCTATCCTTTATGACCGAAGTGAATACTTCTGTGATTTAGAGTAAAATCTGCCCCTGTCAAATTTGCAGGTACAACAATGAACTATTTTCTAGATGGCAGAATTAACAGAGCTGAAATTCTTTTCCCCGGAGTTGGATGTTTTTTGGTTGCTGCTTGTCTCGGGTCGGCAGTCCACTCTTCAAATGCAGAAGATAATAAAAAGAAACTAGCAGAATCAGCGAATAACTACAAGATCAACTAGTAAGCAAATTTTTATTATTCATTATGTAGCAATATAACTAACTTTTAGTACTGGTATGTTCGAACTGGCATCAGATCCATTTTTGGTAAAAAAAAATTAATTGTTCTACGTGCTTGTTTTTTTGTTCCTTTGTATGAGTGGGGACACCCAGTAAAATAATATGTTTAAACACAAAAGGAATAATAAAATGGGATCATACTAACATTAGACATCCAAATAAAATTGCAATATTTTGGTAAAAGGTACCAATGAAACGGAACCACTGATACCTGTACTAGAATATATGTATTGGGAAATACCAGAACAAAATTCCATATAGTCAGATATTACCTAGAAAAGTATCATAATTTCGCCCAAAATGCATGTATTACCTAGAAAAGTATCTAATTCACTTTGCAACCTGTCATTATTTTACTATCTACAATGTAACACTGTTTTAACATATCTATCTGTTTCACTTTCTTATTTTGGGGCCAACTGAAGTGAAGCGAATGGGTCAAATGTAGAAAATGGTACATCTGAACTAATAATATTTATGACATCTAAAACCAAACCATTATCATTGCAACAAAACTGATTGTTTTTTCAAATAAATTTTTCTCCAGGAGACTTGGAAAACGGCCCTGGCAAAGCAAAACCAGGGACAGCAGAGTTCCTTGTACAACTTGAGAAACAACGATCAATTAAGGTTTTCATTATGAATTATTGTTAAAAATTACAAGTGATTTAGTCCATAGTTGAAATTTTAGGGGTAATTCTATGATTCTTTTACTGATTTTGGTACCGCAATTTTCCTAATTTATAGTAACTTTATTTTAATGCATCTATTTAATTGGAAAATTCACACAAAGGCATCAGCATCAGTTGCATTCTGGTTCTGAGAACATTTAATAGTAAAACATTCCTTCACTGACAGAAGAATTACTAAGTTCAACTACAATTAAGTGAACTGTCTTGTAGTTTGTCCATGTATGTGGTGAATGAGTGACAAACCATGGAAGTATATATTGCAAGCATCATATAATGTATTTGTGTACTAAATCATTCATATGGTTTAACAGGTATTTGGAAAGAACATGTTTCTCGGCCTCGTCATCGTATTCTTTGCTGGTGTTTGTTTCTCTCTCTTTTCTCCAGCATTCAACCTAGCCACAAACGACCAATGGAACACATTGAAAGACGGTGTGCCGCATCTGGTTGTCTACACAGCATTCTTTTATTTCTCAATTTCATGCTTTGTAATCGGAATCGGGTTGAATTTGTGGTTTCTATACCACCCCGTTCTCGGGTTGGAGAAGTCAACTTTTGGGGCTTATTTGAATGACTGGAATGGAAGGCAGTGGGCCATGCTCGCTGGACTTTTGTGTGGGTTTGGAAATGGATTTCAGTTCATGGGCGGTCAAGCTGCTGGTTATGCTGCTGCTGATGCTGTGCAGGTTAGTTATAAAGTACATCCTTATTAGGTTCTAAAGGAAACAGTTTTCTCATGTTTTCGAGGTCTACGCATGATGAATTTTTTTTATAGTAGAGGGGTATTTGGGTACTTTTTCGGGTAATTCCCTTCCCTTAATTGTGATTACCTTCTAGCTTCTAATTTACTGCTTGTTGTGACCTTATTTGTAGGCATTACCATTAGTTAGCACATTTTGGGGCGTATTACTCTTCGGCGAGTACAGAAAATCATCAAAAAGGACCTATACATTGCTCTTCTTTATGCTTTTCATGTTTGTAGCTGCCGTTGCTGTTCTCATGGCTTCTGCTGGTCAAAGAAAGAATTAACTTTGGTTGTGTGTGTGTGTGTTTGCAGGGGTCTCCTTTAGAACTTCATTTGAATTGTTTTCTCTTCTTAATTATAGGAAAAGTTTAGGAGTAGTTAAACTGGAAAAGAATTTGCCTCATCAAAATGAAAGGTTGTCAAAATTATGTATTGTTTTGACAACAAAAACAATTGTTGTCAATTTACTTGTAGCATCATTGTTCATATTGGGAAATTAGTATTACATCAAGTTTGCAGTTTTCTTTTGTTTAAGTTGTATTGTGCGGTTTGCTGTTTTATATTCTCTATATTTTTATTATTTATATATGTTAGTCTGTTTTGACTTGAGGGATATTCAATTGCAATATACATGTCCTGAAAGCCAATTGCTAAACCTTTACCAAGATGGTACCAGTAAATGACATATACTAAAAATAGTACCCAGAAGAATTAGGCTTAACATTTCCCTATTCATCAAGCTATTGCTGCGACTAACAGACAGAAATATAGACTTGGGAATTTCACATCTGGGTAAAATTTATACCCTTATTAAATCCAGACATGCAGGGAAAGTTTCCTAAAATGCCCTTGACAATAATCCAAATTCACGTAACTATTGTCTGGACTTGGGGTCCATATCACCGAATTTTTTATTTATATCCAAAAAATAAATCAAATTACAAAAAATACCCATGTTATCTTGAAAATTCGAAAAATACTCAAACCGGAAAATTTTTTTCCGGATTTGGCCTCTAAACCCGGAAAAAAATTTTCCGGAAATTGAACTCCAAAACCGGAAAAAAAATTTCCGGTTTTAACATATTTTTTTTTTTTTTTTAGAGTTTCCGGAAAAAAATTTTCCGGATTTAACTTTATTTTTTTTGTTTTTTGTTTTTATTTTTTAGAGTTTCCGGCAAAAATTTTTCCGGATTTAACTTTATTTTTTAACATTTTTTTTTTTTTTTTTTTTTAGAGTTTCCGGAAATTTTTTTTCCGGATTTAACTTTATTTTTTTTTTTTTTTTTTTTTTTTTTTTTTTAGATTCTGGATAAAAAAATTTAACTTAACAAATTTTTTTTTTTTGTTTTTTTTTTTTAGAGATTCCGGAAATTTTTTTCCGAACTAAATAAATTTTTTTTTTTAAGAGAAAAATAGCTAAAATACTGAAATCTAACGCTACAAAATCGAATTGTTTTTTTTAAATATTTGTTTCATTAATTTAAAAAATTTCAAAATGGTGTAGAATAATTTAGAAATTATCAAAATAGCTAAAATACTGAAATCTAACACTAAAAAATCGAATTGTTTTTTACTACGAATAGGGCCGATTTTGTGCTAAAATACGGTAAATTTACTAAAATACGATAAATTACGCTAAATTACGTATAAATGGGGCTTATTTTGTGACATCTTTCATAAATCATAAAAAATAGTAAAAAAAATTCCAAAAATAATAAAATTTGGTGTTCTAAAAGTTTATTACATAACTAATTTACTGAGCTACGTAGATTGAATAATAGAAATGAAAATCTTAATCGGAAACTTCAACTGAAGTTTTGAGGCTCTTCTATTTGTTTTTTGGCGATTCTGAATTTGGAAAACTGGCATAGCTAGTCCGGACGCATGCGCATTTTCGCAAGCTTTCCGAAAAGTGGTCATTTGCTGAAATCGGACACTCGAGCGCCGTTTTATGACCGTTTGAAGTTTCGTCGTCGTTTTTCGCCTTCTCAGTGAAGATATTATCCCTATTCGTACGTAATTTAGCGTACTTTACCGTATTCTAGCATAATTCTACATAATTATTGTAATTTAGTGTAATTTAGTGTAATTCAGCATAAATCAAGTAATTTGGCTTGTTTTAGTATAGATATGCTAATTATATATAAAAAATGTAATCTAGCAAATATTTAAAAAAACAATTCGATTTTTTAGTGTTAGATTTCAGTATTTTAGCTATTTTGATAATTTCTAAATTATTCTACACCATTTTGAAATTTTTTAAATTAATGAAACAAATATTTAAAAAAACAATTCGATTTTGTAGCGTTAGATTTCAGTATTTTAGCTATTTTTCTCTTAAAAAAAAAAATTTATTTAGTTCGGAAAAAAAATTTCCGGAATCTCTAAAAAAAAAAAAAAAAAAAAAAATTTGTTAAGTTAAATTTTTTTATCCGGAATCTAAAAAAATAAAAAATAAATAAAGTTAAATCCGGAAAAAAAATTTCCGGAAACTCTAAAAAAAAAAAATAAAAAAAATGTTAAAACCGGAAAAAAATTTTCCGGAAACTCTAAAAAAAAAAAATGTTAAAACCGGAAAATTTTTTTCCGGTTTTGGAGTTCAATTTCCGGAAAAAAATTTTCCGGGTTTAGAGGCCAAATCCGGAAAAAAAAATTTCCGGTTTGGGTATTTTTCGAATTTTCAAGATAACATGGGTATTTTTTGTAATTTGATTTATTTTTTGGATATAAATAAAAAATTCGGTCCATATCACCTACTTTTCACACCTTCAATAATAATAGAGTTTATGTATGACTAGGGGAGTTTATCGGTTTGGTTTGATCCAAATCAAATTAAAATAGACAAATTAAAGTTTTATTCATTTTTCAAAAATTAAACTGAACCGAACCGGAATGAAATAAGAACGAATAAGAACTGAACTAAATAAACCGAAGTAAATTTCGATTTGTTCGGTTGAACCAAATAGGATATTAATCACAATATAAACATTTTTTTTTGTTAATTTTAAAAAAATAAAAGATGCATTTAAAATTTTGGTTTGGTTTGGTTTAACTGGTTTTAAACCGAACTAAGTAATATACATTATGTTGTAATTTTTGAATTTCTTTTAAATGTTGGTTAGGGCGGGGATGAATTTAAAAATGTCGGTCGGTTCAGTCTAAACGGTTTTAGAATTTCTAAACCGAATTGAACCGAACTATTAAATCGGTTTTGACTTTTAAAAATGAACCGAACCGATCCATTTAACTGGAAAAACCGAACTCTCTTAGTTCAGTTTAAAAACCAATTAAACCGAATTCGATGAACACCCTTATGTATAACTATCTGAATCCAATTGGGCAATTTATCCAATTTCTCTTTAATCTGGGCTGTTTAGAGAGTTCGGTTTAAAAACTGATTAAATTGGATCCAATGAACACCCTTATGTATAGCTATTTGAATCCAATTGAGCAATTTATCCAATTTCTCTTTAATCTAGACTGTTTATTATAATTTTTTCATTACGCTACATCCAAAAATATTACGAATGAGAACAAGATATCAACCGTCAATGATAGCAACACGAAAGCTAACAGTTGCATAGAAACAATGCCATATAAAAGACGGAAACGAATTTGCTGAAATTCTCATTCGTGAACAGTGTGCTTTTCCAAATCCAGCCGTCGAGCTGTTTCGAGATGTGTGCACAGAAAAACCAGCTGTTTCGAGATGCGTGCATAAAAAAAGTTGGACGGCTGGATTCAGAATTTCAGATATTTCAGAAACACTGTTCACGAATGAGGGATTTCAGCAGATTTCAATTCATAAAAGACCACATAAAATTAAGCAGGCCTATTAGCTTGCTGAAAATTAAGCGGGCCTGTTAGCTTGCTGAAATTTAGCTTCAATCAAACTCCTTTCAGGAATTTCAAAAACATTGTTCACGAATGAGGAATTTTAGCAGATTTCAATTTATAAAAGACCACAGAAAAACTCCTTTTGCGAGTAATACGGCAATCAAACTCCTCTTGCAGCTTCAATCTACTATTTTTTTTAATTCACATGTACTAAATTTTTGTAGGAATGACATGCATGTAACAGTGGTAGAGTATCTTCACTTGTGTCTTGGAGGTTCTGAATTCGAATCAGCCTCCTTGCAAAATACAAAGAAAAGTCTGTCTAGAAATTTCCTTTCCTAGACCCCACAATGTGTGGGAGCTTTCGGCATTGTCTATGCCATTTTAAGTTTTTTTAGACCGAAGAGGATTATAAATGTTAGGGGATTATAAGCTTTCGGCATTGCGGAACTAGAAATTCATGATAGGGGGTGCTAAAATTTAAAATGAACAATATATGTTGTTGATAGAAATTGAACTCTAGCTCTCTACAATCACAAAGTAAGCTCTAACCACTAGACTACAAATAAACATGTGATATTTCATGAGGGTGGCTTAGCACCTGTACATAATTAAAATACAAAAAAAGTTCTAAAAAAGTAAAATTCAATTAAATTTCAATATACATAATTAAAATATTAAAATTATAGAGTGGCTTAGCACCCGTACAAATACTTGTTTTTGCCTATATATTTAGTAGTGAAGTAAAAAAAAGTTGATGTTAGAGAGTCGAAAGGATGTTAAACATGATAATATATTTAAATTTGTTGATTTTAATGAGTACATTATTAATGAGCACTCATGAATAAATCGTCCATCTTATTATTTGTTGATTTTACAAACTTTATGAAACAAAAGAATTATGCTTGTATTATGCACGGAATTTTGAATTTTTTTTATTCGCTTTCTGAAAAATATAAATATTTTGATATATAGTTTATATCATGAAAAAACAAAGTATTTTTGAATTATATTCATATTATACTAGAGTCAAGAAATTAACTTTTAAGACTTTTCAGATTATTCTTAAATGTTGAATTTGTTATTATGAAAATAAGTTTGCTATTCACCGCAAGAAAGCAACCCAGATATGTGTTGCTCTCCTACATCAGGCTATCATGAAGCAAACTCTTATTAGGGAGTGCTTCTTAGTTGGGTAGAAAGGATGAATGGAGAACAAGGAGAAGGAGAGGAGAAATAGGGACTTCAACTTAGCTTCGAGCTGAAATTATACAAAGTGAAAGAAGGTGAGGAGAGGTGAATGAAAAAATTCTTCTTCTTTTAATATTTATTTTCTTCCAATTTAAAAGAACAAAAAATTAATTTATTCTTCATTTGATGATTTATGAATACAATGAAATATTTGGTGAGAAGCAGGAATGGAAAATCTCAACTGACATGTATACTAACTATCCTGACCCGGAAATGTCTAATTTGAGCTAATTATCTTCTAAAATCTGATTAAATCAGAAAAGAGCCCGAGGATATCAGACCCAAATCTAACTAAATCCGAACCCATAACCAAACCGTACCATAATAAAACCCGGACTGAAAGGAAACCAAAATCCAATCTACCCGGAAAGATTAACTGATTCCGAACCAAGGTGCAACTTTACCAGTGATTAATGTTTGGTTTACAAAACTAAATCAGCTAGTGTGAAACTTTTAGCTGCTTGTCTCGGCTCATTGGTGCCCTCTTCAAATGCGGCACCTATGAAAAGAAATTGACACATTAAAAAATGATTTACAAGCTTAATACTTTTTGTGCCTATTATTAAATATAGAAACCAAACTAAGTTCAAGGATAAAAACATGGCGCAGTAGAAAGCACGTATTTGATTAGACCATTAAAACCTGAGAGGAAAAAACAAGATCCTCATTGAAATTTGTATCAGAGCTGTACGTGGGTCTAGGTTAAGTAAACAAATACACAGGGGAGGCCATAATTAACTTCCATCACATGCTAAAAAGCATTTTTTGAAATAATGTTTTACATAAACCAAACCAAACCAAACATCAAGATCCTAATCTCTTCCAAAAAAATTTAAAAAGGCATAAATAAGCAATGCCACTAGAATTATAGAATTAAAAAATGGTGTTGAAATCTTAAAAAACAAAGATTGTGATAAAGAACCGGTATTTTTGTTATGTTCTTGAGAAAGGAAATAAGGAAATGGTTAGGCAGTTTTTCACCTAAAATACTCAAAATTGTGTTTAATAAACTCTTTGTTCTAGCTAACGCTTTGAAGCCTTCTTTGCCTTTTGCCGTGATTGCTGTTTCAGCGCAGAATGCCCAGTTTCACTTAAATGGGAAAATAACTTGTTCCTGACAATTTGAAAGAGATCCAAGACCTAAATAAGCAATTGTAAATAAAATAATCACACCAATCCTGAACTGGCACAGTACCAAGGTAACAATTCTATAAAGTTTTATGTTTGTTTGGCCTCAACAGTTCATCTGATCTGACTGGTATGAACAATTCCCTTTTCCTTCATCAGGAAGGCCTAGGATCTCACATGCACCCAGGCTTCACTCCCTTTGTACATGCCATATCCCCTGCCCCCTCTTAGAAAAAAAGAACTTTTTTCCGTCTGGTTGAAAAGCCTAGTAAATTAAAAGATTTGATGCAGAAAAAAAACCAAACAATCAAACAAGAAAGTGCCTAGAGGAACCAAAACAAAAGAGATACTGCTGCAGAGCACCCGATATAAGGAACTGCATGGGGCATTCTGTACCACCACCAGTATAGTATAAAAGTGATAATAGTACCTTGATTCATAGCTTTCTCCACACATCTCACAGTAATTACTGGGAGACTCCGACTTTGCCTTGATGTCAAAAGAAAAATAATATTAGGTCATTTTGGATATAATAGCTCCACAAATCTTTAACTGTATTCATAATTCTGACTTCCTAGGCATAAAAAAGTTCAGAAACTGTTTAATTTTGACCATATTTTTTTTTTTAAACTAGGACAAGACAATTAGACAATTTCCTCGTACAGGGGTTGCATCATACCAGTAGCAGTACCTGTTCAATCCAAGTAACAATCACAAGTAAAGAAAAAAATTGTTACCTTTTGCTTCTCTTTATTTCCTGTATTTCCTTTCTCTCTCGTCCCTCCAATGCCATCTGCCCTCATTTCTTCATTCAAAGAACTACTTGCCTCATTGCCATTCTCATCATCTCCATTTTCTTTTTCCTTGCCAACACCATTTTCCTGTCTCTTACCTTTTCTATTCTTCCTCCCTTTTTTTTTACTCCTTCCGTCATCATTCTCTTCTTCTTCATCCAAACAACTGAAGCTATTGGAAGAAGGATTTTCTTTTTCACCTGATTGTGCAGAATTTTTCCTACCTCTCTGACCTGAAATCATTGATTGTAAAATGCTCTCTTCTGATACTTCTTCATCTTGTTCACCGTCTATCTCTTCATTACGCATCTCCAAATTGTCCCCAAAATCCTCACTGAGCTCATCTATTGTCTCATCAATATCTCTCTCAGATGCAGACTCCTCTGGTGCCGGCTCATAGTCAAACCCCCCATTAACCTCCTCTCCATTATCTTCCTCTCCAATCTTCTCCATTAAAATCTCATCTTCTACCTCCATCACTGACCTCAATTCACTAACCTTTTCTCTGTGTTTCTTTGACTGTTCATGGTTCTTCCATTGCTTGTCAGACTTGAACTTCTTATTACACGCAACACAATAGAACTCCTGTCCCCCTCCTTTCTTCTTCCTCTTATCAGACCCGAATTCCTCGTCATCAAACCCTAGATTTTCTTCAAATTCATCATTTTCTCCAATTCTAGACCACTCAGGCTCTTCATAAGCCTTTGCCTTCTCCAATTTCTTCCTCTCCTCTTCCTTTTTCTTCTCCATTGCCTCCATTTTCTTCCTCTCCTCTTCATTTTTCTTCTTGACCATCATGTCTACCACTCGCTTATCTCTTTTCTTCATAAATGCTGCTAAACCTCGAACCGAATCATTGTATTCTCTCCTCGCCTTCTTTCTTAATTTCTTATTTTCTTCTTCCATTAACCGTCGAGATCTTCGATTCGCACCAAAGCTTGGATCATACTCATCAACCCATGCAAAATCCAAAACTGTGCAAAACCCTAACCAATAGTTGTAAAAGGCGGTCACTTGCTGGTATGGGCTGTCTAAGTTGCCCATTAAAGGGGGTGGGGCAACCGAATCCGAACCCATACCCATTCGAGTCGCAAAGGCCACCTCCTGAGAGTAAATCTTGGTGAACAAATCTCCATACACCTTGTAGAACCCGCGACCTGTGTCAGTGAAACCCGAAAAAGCGGAGGTGGAGAAATAGCCGAACAGATTTAGGTCGAAGAAGGAAGAATTAGATTTGGAATTGGAGAGGTCGGAGAAGAGGATTTGGGAGCGGTGGGAGTCGTAATAGGCGCGCTCTTTCGGGTCGGAGAGGACCTCGTAGGCGTGTTGCAATTCCTGGAATAAGGCGGTGGAGTCGGATGAGGAGGAATTGGGATTAGCCTTGAGCTTGTCCGGGTGGAGCTGGAGAGCGAGGCGCCTGTAGGCGGAGCGGATATCGGACGGAGAGGCGTCCTGAGCGACGCCTAAAACCTCGTAGAGGCATCGCTTAGGATGATTCGCCATGGAGCGTTTGAAATTTTGGATGAGGTGGGATTAGGGTTTATTTGTACGAGCAGGGAGAGGAAGACGGGAAACGGCAAGGTCAGGTCTTCCCCAGTTGTTTTCTACGGAGAACCTTTTCCTTTTCCTTTTCCGGGAAAGAGGGTTCTACCGGGCGAGACCAATGGTAGCAATTTCAATTGACGAAAGCGATGAGACAATTTAGTACCGTCCAACCCGCACCACCTAAACCGACCCGCCTCACGAACAATAACTTTAAATTATACGGACTCATAAAAGATATATAGATATATTCCGTTCACACAATTTAATTAAGTTTTTGTGTGTGTACACACACGTGCGCATATATATATACGTATGTATATATATAGAGTAGAACTAGGGTGCTCCTAAGCATAGTAACAAATGAAAAATTCGGGTTCGGTTCGGCAGGGTCAAAAATTCGTGATTCGGGTATAATTCGGGTATAATTCGGGAATAATTCGGAATTACAGTACGAGATCTCAGTGCATATTTAATTAATTACCGATGATTTACTATAAGATATACTGCTAGAACTTGCCACAGAAGATCAATACACAGTAAAAAATATATTAAATGAAATTGGCATTTGGGATCACGTGGGGTGCCAGGGCAGGCAGCCTGGGGAAGCACAGTTCGCGCAGCAGGCCAGCAGCTTGGGCCGCACAGTGCCGCGGGAAAAAAAAAAAAATTCGAAAAAAAAGTGTAAAAAACGCGTATTATTCGTAAAATTCGTTAAATTCGCGTTTTATTCGCGTTTTATTCGCGATTTATTCGGTCAAAGGTTCGGTCAACGAATAATACGCCATTCGGTGCGGAAACCCCCCAAAAACGTTTTATTCGCGAATTAAACGCGAATAAAACGCGAGTATTGTTACTATGCTCCTAAGCTCACCAAGTCCTTCCGTGAGCGCGACTCTAAAACCTATCGAATTGACTTCAAACGACATTTTCAAACCGTTAGATGTTCAATCTATATTAAAATGTGTTTGGAGACCAAATTTTACATTTTTTGGAATTTTTTTACTATTTATTAAGATGGTTTGAAAATCGCTGTTTTTCAATGGTGCAAAATTTTAATAAAAACAGCGATTTTCAAACCATCTTAATAAATAGTAAAAAAATTCAAAAAAATGTAAAATTTGGTCTCCAAACACATTTTAATATAGATTGAACATCGAACGGTTTGAAAATGTCGTTTGAAGTCCATTCGATAGGTTTTAGAGTCGTGCTCACGAAGGACTTGGTGAGCTTAGGAGCACCCTAGTTCTACTCATATATATATATATATATATATATATATATATAGGGTGAGTCATGGAGTAAAATACAAGTATGAAAACAACAGTTTTGTAAAATATTTAATAAATAAATAAAAATATATATATATAAACTTTGATCTCCAAACATATTTTAGAATTCTGATCATATTGAATAATTTAGATCGATTGTTTGAACTTTGAAAATAATATTGTAAGATGTTATAACTATAGAATATTGTAAGTGGATTCCTCTTTTATATATGAGGAGGGTTCCAATGCCTCATCTCCTCATACCTCATCCATACCTCATGTTATATATCTCCATTTTCAAAGTCTAAACTATCGATCCGACCGTTCAACATGATATTCATACTAAAATATGCTTGGGGATGAAATTTTATAATTTTTGCAATTTTTTTACTATTTTTTAAGATAGGTACAAAATCACTGTATCTGGACCATTCAAAAAACAGTGATTTTGTACCTATCTTAAAAAATAGTAAAAAAATTGCAAAAATTATAAAATTTCATCCCCAAGCATATTTTAGTATGAATATCATGTTGAACGGTCGGATCGATAGTTTAGACTTTGAAAATGGAGATATATAACATGAGGTATGGATGAGGTATGAGGGAGATGAGGCATTGGAACCCTACTCTTTATATATATATATATATATATATATATATAGTCCGTCTATTGTGCTTTAGGCAGCATTTCAGCTGAAGTGCGGTCAAGACCGTTGCCGTTGGATCTCCATTCAGATGCGCGTCCGATGATGACTTAAAATTGTGAAACGGAGCGCTGGACGGACTCCGTCAGTTGGGAAAAATGGTCCTTCTCCAGACTTCTCTTGTCGTTCCCCTTCTCCCTCAAATAGCTCTTTCCTCTATTTCGCTCCCAATTTCTCTTCCCAACAGAAGCAAAATTGTGCTCCGTTTGCTAGGTTTATGAAATGCTAAAGCAAAACCCCTCTCTTGTGCTCTCCTCTCCTTCTACAGACTACAGCGATCTCTCTCTCTCTCCTCTCTGTCTCTCTCGTCTCGTGCTCTCCTCATCTCTTGCTCATCCCGACTTCCTTCAAGAATTCAGTCGTTCCCTCGCCCCACCCCTATTGCGACATCAGGCATGCCTCGCAAGCCGAGCACCTCTCGCATAAATCACCCCGTCCCTCTCGCAACAGTAGTTTCTCCCTAAATCGACTCTCACCAGTGGTTTGCTAGATGACAGGTCAGTTTCTTTCTCGCAATTCATTTTGTCGTTCTTAGAACAAAATTAGCTTGACCTTTGACTTTGGTGTCAGAAATTGAAAAAAGTGTCAGGTGTTGTGTGTAGACAGAGCAGTTAAAACAATCACCGAATTAATTAGTATCTAACTTGATATTTTGATTACATAAATTAGTACAAGTACCTGGTGATGTCATATACAAGAAGAGCACCAGCAGCACCCCTGTAATAGGATCTAGTAATTGACCTGAATGACTCTTGTCCAGCTTAATTGACCTGTAATAGAATCTAGTAATAGGATCTAGTAATTGATCTAGTAATTGACCTGTATTGGAACAGAAGGTATTACAAAGAGTAGGAGGAATTAGGGTCATTCTTATTGCATACTTTTTTTCCTCACAGGTTAACCAGTATAGTGATAAACCTAATATCTACATATATAGTAAGACCAAAACACAAACAAAAAGAAACTTTTTCTTATTGAAAAAAAAGGTGGCCATAGACCACCAGTTATCATTCTTCTCAGAATCAAAACTAAAAGCAAATTAAGAAACAATTAGGTTGTCATCACAGGTTCCTGTAGCTTCTCTAGTATATAAACTACCAACCAGCAAATAAGGTTGTATACTGGTCAGAAATGGAGTACTAATTTCGTAGAAATGCATTTTACATCATACGATTCCAGTACTAGAGATCAGGCTTAAATTAGCCTTCCTTTGGGAAAGAATGAGTTCTGATGAGGCAATACCAAGTTCACGGATAATTTCATAAATTTAGCCTACCTTTGGGAAAGACTTCCCAGTGAAATCTTTCATTTGCAATATCTAGAATTGTGGCTAAATTTAGTCTATCTAGCCAGTGTAAGTTTACAGCCATACAAAAGTGTACTAATTGTGCCTGAATTTAGTCTATCTAGCTGAATTTACCGTACCTGTACGAATTTTATTACTTAAATTTTATTACCAACTTATTACCGTACCTGTACTAATTTAATTGATTTTCGTTATTTTAACTGGTTGTTATTAGCTCCCTTATTACTCAAATTTTAATCTCAAATTTTATGATTTAATCTACAGTGAAATGGACGGTTTGCCAATAGATGATGAGGATTGCAGAGGTGAAGAGGCCATGGAAGAGGCAAGTTTCGAGCCTCATTTGGGGATGGATTTTCCTAGTCGACAAGCGGTATACGATTTTTACAATGTGTATGGATACCTACTCGGATTTAGTATTCGTATGAATAGTCATTACAAGACTACTGAAGGTGTGATTACTTCAATGCGGTTGGTTTGCTCTAAGCAAGGCTTCAAAAAGAGTCAAAAAGTACAAATGGATGGTTCAAGGGAGATAGGTGTTGCGTCAAATGAAAGAACCCCTGAAAAGCAAGTGTCGGACCAGAGGTGTGGTTGCAGGGCTGCATGTCATGTTAAGTTGCATGAGGATGGGGTTTGGAGGATAACGGGCTTACATAAAGATCATAACCATCCGTTTGTTAAAAACACGCCTTCGAAGAAGCGACACCTTCGATCTCACAAACAAATATCCATAGAAGAGAAGGAAGATATTGAGCTGCTAAACGAGCAAAACATTGGCGCTACCCAAATTAGAGAGTATCTTGCGTCAAAGGCAGGAGGTAAAATAAATCTTCGTTACAGCAAGAAGGATGTGAGTAACCAAATTACTAGTGGGAAAAGAAATCTGGTCGGTGTTGATGTAAATGCAATGGTAGACTACTTCATGCGAAGGCAGCAAGAGGATGAAGGATTCTTTTTTGCCATAGAACCTGATGAAAACAATGCAGCCAAGAACATATTTTGGGTAGATGGTCGGTCTAGGAGAGCATATGAAGAGTTTGGCGATGTTGTCGTATTTGACACAACCTACAATACCAACAAATACAGCATGCCTATGGCTCCGTTTATTGGAGTGAACCATCATCGACAATCAATATTTTTTGGTTGTGCTCTCATTAGGGATGAGAAAAAGACAAGTTTTTCTTGGTTATTCAAAAAATGGTTGGAAGCAATGGGTGAGAAGAAGCCACAAGTTATCTTTACTAATCAATGTCCAGTAATGAAGGCATCTATTGAGATAGTGTTTGGTGCAAATACTTTGCATCGATGTTGCTTATGGCATGTGATGAGAAAGGCTAGGGACCACTTGGGTGTGTTTTATGGATCGGTTGAAGGGTTCAGAAATGAATTAGTCGATGTAATCAATTTGAGCTTGACAGAGGCAGATTTTGAAAAAAATTGGTGTGTTGTATTGAAGAAGTACAAAATGGAAGACAATTCCCACCTTAATCTTATGTATGACAGACGTGGTGAGTGGGCTCCTACCTACTTTCGAGAGACATTTTGTGCTGGCATGTGTACCACACAAAGGAGCGAAAGCATGAATGCTGTAACAAAAATTTGGATGGGTTCCAACACCTCTTTATATAATTTTGCAACAAAGTTTGAGAAAATGGTTGAAGGTGTTTTTGAAAGGGAGAGTGATGAGGATATTCGTACAATGAATGAGACTCCAAAATTGTGGTCTTCTGATCCGATAGAAGTTGAAGCGCGAAAAATTTATACTCGAAGCATATTCTCCCTCTTTAAAAGAAATTTAAAGGGATGTACCTCGTATCATGTTTGTGAGGTAGAGAAGGACAAGCTATATGAGGTATGTCCTAAGAGAATTCAATCCCGTTACGAATGGGACAAGCCGAATCGCATGGTTCGCATAGACAAAATTAATTGTGTGGTTGATTGCGAGTGTAAAGGTTTTTTGTTCCATGGTCTTCTTTGTTCGCATGCACTTAAGGTGATGGAACGTGTGGAGATGGCACCACTTCTTCCTTCACATTACATTTTAAAAAGATGGACCCGTGATGCTAATGCAAACGTAAAGAGAGGTATAAGCGACCACATAATTGCTAAAGAGAGGGAGTCGATGCTACTTCATGCTGCAACACAGAGAGTGCAAAGGCTTGCTAAGGAGGCTGTTAAGACTTCAGCTGCATATGACATATTTGATGCGACAATTACCAAGCTCGAAGAGGAGATTAGTCGATGTAATCAAGGAATCGACAAAGAGACCAGTATTGAAGTTAGTGCCTCAAATGAAGTTCGATTAACTCTTAAGTTCAGTGATCCGCCGGTCTCACAATGCAAAGGCAAAAGGAAACCCCAACGATTGAAGCCTCCAGCTGAAGTAAAGGATGCAAAGAGGATGCGCACTTGTTCGTATTGTCACAAAAAAGAAGGCCACAATATGCGAGCGTGCCCAAAGGTATAGTTTACTTGTTAATAATTTGTGCCCAATATTTGCTAAAACCAGTTTATTTAATGCTTTCACTCTTAAATATGTATGTAGAAAAAGAAGGATGGAATTGTACTCAAGGTTGTGAGTAACCAAGTAGGTAGTGAGTACGAGATAGAAGATGGCAGTGAAGATAATATTCAAGACGGTAGTGAGTACGAGACTGAAGAGGACAACTTGCTTTGATAGTGTCAATATGGGTATAGAAGAGAATAGTAATATTTTGGTATATAAAAGAATAGTTGTATTTTGGTATAGAAAGGGATAGTGTATTTTGGTATATAAAATGAATGCATGATTTATCTTTCATAATGTGTGGCATGGTGAAATGACTTTGTTTTTATTATGTATGGTAGTGAAACTTTAATTAAGGTTCCATTTAGAGTATTATAAATCTGAGTTTGTACTTGTATTATTTGGTGGATTGTACTAATTGGTACGTCGTACAAAAATCTACAAATCAAGCATTCAAAAGTAAGAAATAGTATCCATAATTGGTTAATAAATAGTGCACAACTTCATTATATCCAAATTTACTTGGTACATAATTCTGCATCAGTTCACAATTCCAAAATGTGAACACAAGAAAATCAATACAATAACAGTATACAAGTAATCATCCCTCTTGCAGTGTGAAAACAGTAATAGTAATAGTACTAGAGAAAAATAAAAATAACTCGACACATCAACATTCAAATAAAAGATATGGCACAATATTAGCCAGTGGTACTTAATGCATAATCTGGAGTTAGCACCCCTTTGACCTGCACATCAAAAAATAAATAGAAGTTCAGAAGATGAAATAAACAGGATTTAGTAATCTGATATAATACAGGGATGTAATTCTTTATGTCAAGTGGAACGGACTGGTCAAACACAGTATTGGCTTGCTTTAGCTGATGTAATATTTCAAATTGTTTACACAGCATATGTTTGAAGAAAATTATTTCAATAGTTGAATTTTCTTTATTGATTTCAATACAAAGAAGCTAGTATTTTTTTTTATCAAAATAACTTGATTTTATGATTTCTTGAGTACCTTCTAATCTAAATCTATTAAATAAGTCATTGTCGATGTTTGAAATCATGTTGCATCTCGAAAATTACAATTGGAAAGAAAAAGGATGCCTTAGGAACTTATTTACGGTTTTAATATGATGAAAATACCATAAAAATCATTAAATAAAAATGACAAAAAATTTGAATCTGAAATTCCTGTAGTTGACAAAGAACATGTACCGTGACAGTATTCAATTACTTAATAAAAAGACAGATAATAATGTATCAAGCACTGCAGTCATCTCAGATTAAAAAATAGTGCTAATTAAACATTTCAATCGCTGAAACAGTTACACTAAAATTTAAAACAGTGGCACTAAAACAAAACAGTTTGCCAACTCAAGTCAAATTGCTAGAATCATCAGCATTCATCAATAATTTTGAGTTCCATGATGTATGTAAAGTTCTGACAGAAGGATATTGTGAACTTTACACAATAAACCCTACTGTTTCTGAAATTCACGACAAGAGAAGTCTGGAGAAGGGACCATTTTTCCCAACTGACGAAGTCCGTCCAGCACTCCGTTCCACAATTTTAAGTCATCATCGGACGCGCATCTGAATGGAGACCCAACGGCTACGGTCTTGACCGCACTTCAGCTGAAATGCTGCCGAAATCACAAATCACCTCCAGCATCAAACAAAATATTATTAGTATGTGTTCTCACACAGAAAATGATACCTTAGTTAAGGACGGAGCAGGTATAATTTATAGGATCGGATAAAAATTTGGAGTGATACATATTTTTTCTAATTATACTAAAAACAAACATCTTTTTTGCAATTTTTTTTTAAGATATGTATAATTGCACAAACATATTCTCACAATTAGTTTGGATCAGGACATGTGACCCACCTTACCACCACATGCCTCCACTCAAGTTTTAGCAAACATCAATTTTGATTGCAAACATCATGAATTGTTTCTTAATTTGCTTTTAGTTTTGATTTTGAGAAGAATGATAATTGGTAGTCTATGGCCACCTTTTTTTTCAATAAGAAAAAGTTTCTTTTTGTTTGTGTTTTGGTCTTACTATATATGTAGATATTAGGTTTATCACTATACTGGTTAACCTGTGAGGAAAAAAAGTATGCAATAAGAATGACCCTAATTCCTCCTACTCTTTGTAATACCTTCTGTTCCAATACAGGTCAATTACTAGATCAATTACTAGATCCTATTACTAGATTCTATTACAGGTCAATTAAGCTGGACAAGAGTCATTCAGGTCAATTACTAGATCCTATTACAGGGGTGCTGCTGGTGCTCTTCTTGTATATGACATCACCAGGTACTTGTACTAATTTATGTAATCAAAATATCAAGTTAGATACTAATTAATTCGGTGATTGTTTTAACTGCTCTGTCTACACACAACACCTGACACTTTTTTCAATTTCTGACACCAAAGTCAAAGGTCAAGCTAATTTTGTTCTAAGAACAACAAAATGAATTGCGAGAGAGAAACTGACCTATCATCTAGCAAACCACTGGTGAGAGTCGATTTAGGGAGAAACTACTGTTGCGAGAGGGACGGGGTGATTTATGCGAGAGGTGCTCGGCTTGCGAGGCATGCCTGATGTCGCAATAGGGGTGGGGCGAGGGAACGACTGAATTCTTGAAGGAAGTCGGGATGAGCAAGAGATGAGGAGAGCACGAGACGAGAGAGACAGAGAGGAGAGAGAGAGATCGCTGTAGTCTGTAGAAGGAGAGGAGAGCACGAGAGAGGGTTTTGCTTTAGCATTTCATAAACCTAGCAAACGGAGCACAATTTTGCTTCTGCTGGGAAGGGAAGTTGGGAGCGAAATAGAGGAAAGAGTGATTTGAGGGAGAAGGGGAACGACAAGAGAAGTCTGGAGAAGGGGCCATTTTTCCCAACTGACGGAGTCCGTCCAGCGCTCCGTTCCACAATTTTAAGTCATCATCGGATGCGCATCTGAATGGAGATCCAACGGCTACGGTCTTGACCGCACTTCAGCTGAAATGCTGCCGAAAGCACAATAGCCGGACTCTATATATATATAGTGCTGGGCTTAGCTAAGCCATGGTGTAAAACGACTTGGTGCTCCACGTCTCATTATTTTCATTTTGAAAATCCAAATGACCGATCGGAACCGCTCAAGTTGTTCTCCATATTGATATGTGCTTGGAGACCAAATTTTACATTTTTTGGAATTTTTTTACTATTTATTAAGCCACTTTGAAAATCACTGATCCGGCGGTCCAGAAATTATTACTGTTTTTTACTGTTCATAAGGATTTTCAGATTTTCAAAGTGGCTTAATAAATAGTAAAAAAATTCCAAAAAATGTAAAATTTAGTCTCCAAGCACATTTCAATATGGAGAACATGTTGGAAGGTTCGAATCGACTATTTGAACTTTGAAAATGAAGATATGGCGTGGAGTACCAAGTCGTTTTACTCCATGGAGTAGCATAGTCGGACTCATATATATATATATATATATATAAAAAAAAATAGAGCTGGGCTATGGTGAGTTGCGAAGTAAGATGTCATTTTTACTTCACGCTCATATTTTTATTTTGAAAATCTAAACGCCCGATCCAAACCGCTCAACATGTTCTCCATATTGAAATGTGCTTGGAGACCAAATTTTATAATTTGTGGAATTTTTTTACTATTTATTAAGCCACTTTGAAAATCGCTGATCGAATGGTCCAGAATTTTTTACTGTTTTTTACTGTTCATCCGGATCTGGGATTTTCAAAGTGGCTTAATAAATAGTAAAAAAAAATCCAAAAAATATAAAATTTGGTCTCCAAGCACATTTCAATATGGAGAACATGTTGAGCGGTTCGGATCGGTCGTTTAGATTTTCAAAATAAAAATATGAGCGTGAAGTAAAAATGACATCTTACTTCGCAACTCACCATAGCCCAGCTCTATATATATATAGGGTCCGGCTAATTTGCTGCCGGCAGCATTTTAGCCGGAGGTGCTGCCGGCTAATTTGCTGTTTTGTGATGTCCAAACAACAAATTCAAACCGTTAGATGTTTAATCTATATTATAATCTACTTGGAGACCAAATTTTACATTTTTTGGAATTTTTTTACTATTTTTAAAGCTGGTTTGAAAACCGCTGTTTTTAACGCTGCAGAAATTTACTGAAAACAGCAGTTTTCAAACCAGCTTTAAAAATAGTAAAAAAATTCCAAAAAATGTAAAATTTGGTCTCCAAGTAGATTATAATATAGATTAAACATCTAACGGTTTGAATTTGTTGTTTGGACATCACAAAACAGCAAATTAGCCGGCAGCACCTCCGGCTAAAATGCTGCCGGCAGCAAATTAGCCGGACCCTATATATATATATATATAGAGAGATGGGCTATTGTGCTTTGCAAAGTAAAGCCATCGTTTTACTTCGGCTTACTTTTTGGATTTTCAAAGTCCAAAACGTCGATCCAACCGTTCAAGTTGATCTACATATTGAAATGTGCTTGCAGACCAAATTTTACATTTTTTGGAATTTTTTTACTATTTATTAAGCCACTTTGAAAATTGCTGATCACATGGTCCAGAAAAAACAGTGCAACAAAATTCTGGACCATGTGATCAGCAATTTTCAAAGTGGCTTAATAAATAGTAAAAAAATTCCAAAAAATGTAAAATTTGGTCTGCAAGCACATTTCAATATGTAGATCAACTTGAACGGTCGGATCGACGTTTTGGACTTTGAAAATTCAAAAAATAAGCCGAAGTAAAACGATGGTTTTACTTTGCAAAGCACAATAGCTCATCTCTCTCTCTATATATATATATATTAGTACCGCTAAATTAAAATCAAAATTATATTTGATAGGCTTCAAATAACAAATCTAAACATTCATTTTTAGAAAAACTCTTGTTAATCTAAACTATTAAAACCTATATATTAAAAACTTATATATTAAAAACCTATTCGGTAGGTTTTTGCGGCAAACGAGATTGAAATAGGCAGACAATTTGATTGGCTAGTTTACTCGTTGATGGCACACGAGTAAAAACTTGTAAAAACTCTAAATTAAAATCAACACAATTTTGATTTGTACATTTTTTTTATAAAGGTTGGAGGTCAAACAACCCGACTAATTTAATACTTGTAATACAACAAAGAATTTATCTCATCCAAAATTTCAAACCCATAATCTTTCATGTAGAAATCATGTACCTTTGCCACTGTAGCAAAAACTAGTTCTCAATTTTTTTTTGTGCATTGATAAAGAAAACAACTTGCGCGCAACTGATTTTGAACATCTCTGTCCCGAATAAAAGAAATATAAATATATAAACCAAAAAAAAACGTCGCCGCTAGAAGGAGGGCTCGAACCTCCGACCTTATGGTTAACAGCCATACGCTCTAACCAACTGAGCTATTCCAGCTTAGATTTTACATGCAATAATTTATTGATTTAATGTAAATTATTTCTTCCGTCCATAAATAATTAGAATAAAGCCTGGTACGAGGGTAAGCTAATTTTTAGATGGTTTCAATTATTGTAATCGGCTACACAAGTCGTGTAAATAAAAACATTATACCCTTATTTTTGTGACAATGTTGTGAGAAGCTACCAAACCAAACAATGAAACAAAAATAATAAAAATTACATCCATTGTCTCTCCTTACAGCCTTCTATATCTATATCAAATTGCCCTAGCAAAATTTCATCCACAAAATTCCCTCATGTATTCGATCAACTAAATTCATTAAAGACAACTCCTTGTCTCTAAAGACCTCATTCCATTGCTTCCACACAAACCACATGGTTATGCTAAACCATACAATCCAACCTCTTTCATTTTGACTTCCAGCTGCCATAGCTGGAAGGACCAAGAGAATACGCCAATGACATGGCCATTAAAGGCGAAATTAAGAGTAAGAAACCTCCCATGGCGCAAGAAGAGAACATGCAAGATAGGCAACAATCTGAGCAAACGCTAAAAGAAGAAGGCGAATTTCCAAAATATGAAAAATTCGAGCAAATTTTAAAAGAGGAAGGTAAATCACCCAAAAAAGTTAGTGAATCTGTGACCTTAAATGAAAAATGTAGCGCAATTATTTCAAATGATTTACCTCCCAAATTAGAATATCCCGATAGCTTCCCAATACCTTACTCAATAGACACTCCCAAAATGTGAGTATGTTGCCTACAACGGTTTTTGACCAATTTGAGTCCGGTAATTTTGAGCCGGCCGATATGAAGTTAGTTCTAGCTGATGGTTCAATTAGGTCTCCATTTGGTGTTTTGAAAAATGCAATCTTAAAAACTGGGGAATTAAGATCCCTGCAAATTTTATTGTGCTTGAAAATGAAAAAGGTGCTCAATTGAACATTATTTTAAATCGAGCTAACTTAGCAACTGCGGGTGCGCATATTGGAGTCAAAGAAGGGAAATTTTCTTTTTCTTTGGGAAAGAAAAAAGAAAATATTTATCATGAAAAACCAAATACCCTTTCTACTAATAAAAATTCAACGTACATGGTAGAGATTTTGCAGGTGGATAAAGGAACTTTACAAGGAAAGTCGGTGGCAACATTTGAAACCGACAAGGCACAAGCAGCCGACAAGATGAACCTAGCTTGGTACTCAAGGGAGAAATATATTAAGGTGGTGAAAAATTTCAAGAAAATGAGAAAGAAGAAATTCAAAACCAAAGAGTCCAAAAGAAGCATGTTGCGCAGGAACAACTGCGCGTCCTCACCTCATTTATCACATCAATCTTGTAAGTTTTCATGTTTTCTTCTATTTTTCTTTCTTGTGAGAATGATAGAATTAGGACAATACTTTGTTTAAGCTTGGGGGAGGATAGAAGAAAAATTGTATCTGCATTTAGGTCATGTTTAATTTTTCGCAAAATTACATTTTTAGGTGAAAAATTTGTGTGATTGCTAGAATTAAGGACTTGTTTGAAAAATTTTGGTCATGATTTAGATGACTTTGGAAAAATTTGAAATAACCCATATTTGATCAAAGAATTGTAGGGTTTTGAGGCTACCCAAAGCCATTAGGCTTAAGCTGCGGAAAGACCGTAAAACAAATTTTTTTACTTCTAACTCAAGCCAAAAGGATTGAAGTGGTATGTCGGATAATCTACCGAGAGTTACATACCTGTTCAATCCTTTTCTTAGATTAAAAACCGTAAGTAAAACTTTACTCATTCAGATCATAGATTAAGTAGTATGTCGGATAATAACCGAGAGTTACATACCAGATTAATCCTGTATAGACCCAAAGTAGTAAAACCGTATTTACTTGTATTTTAATCAGTTTATAGATCTACTCCTTTGATTGATTTCTAAAAGATTAAATCTATTTAACAATTAAATAGATTAATATAACATTTCTTTACCTTGCTTCCAAATTCAAATTGGAATGCAGTCTGACCCGACTGTCTGACCCGGTTAAGCAAGCACCAAAATTATAGTGCCTCTATCGGTTGTTCACCATGAACTAATCGAGAGAGCGGTTTATTTCTTTTACCAGAAATACCGTAAACCGCGGAATCTGACAAAAACACTATTCACGAGAAAAAGCAAATAATAATTACGACTCTCGTAAAATATTATTTCTAAAACCCGTAAACTCTGATTAGAACGAATCTGAGAAAAGAGAGAATTATCGTTCGATCGGATCGAATCGTATTCAGGAATTTGAATATATTTTCTCTCCAACTATGATCATGTATTTATATACTTTTTCAACCGACATATTAATGAATGGTATATATATACACTTTCAAAAATTTGAGTCGGCAAAATCAAGTCGGCAAATCAACGGCCAAAATTAAGTTGGCAAAAAATTATTACTATTTTGCCATTGGCCCATTAATACTTAATTAATTTTGGACTTTGATTTGGGTTTTTGATTTGGGCCTTTAATCTTTAATTAGTGATTTATTCTTAATGGGTTTCAAGCCCAAAATATAAATCCAATAATTAAATATTCTAAGTCCAAATCAAATATATATTTTCCCGATCGTTCGTTCGGTAACTTTTATGCAACGTGTCAAACACGTTCATAAATTAACCAATGTTTCTGCTTGTCATTTAAATGACATTTATAATTTAATTATATCATATATAATTAATTTTATCCATCTTATTATTAATTATAATCATTATAATTAATCAACAAGATTCTCCGACTAGCTCCTATATGGTGTGACCCAATAGGATCTGTGTTATGTTGGCAAATAGAATTAAAACTATTTTAACTTCTATTTATCATAGGTGGCACCTGGCAAGTACATTATGACACCAATTACACAGATGATGCTGTACCGTACAATATCATGATCCAGTAAACGATTTACTTCGTGTTAATTCTTTTGTCTCATAGCTATCAGATTAGTTTCAAGGTAGGTGTGTGTCATCCTTGCAAACTTAATCTTTTCTTGATCCTGAATAGATTATCAAATATGTTTACTCTTGTAATCATACTGGATCCAGATAATCATATTCTATCAAGGGGCCCAGTGATGCTATAGCTCGTATTGAGATACGAGGGACAATAGTACTTTTGATAAACCATCTTTTCCTCCGCATAAGCTATGTATACCGAAAAACTACCCTTATAGCTACTTTTTACGGATAGCGTTAGATAGCAATCACACATATACATTTCTTATGTAGGAAAAATGAATATCTCATACTTTAGAACTTAACACTAAAATGAAAACATTAATGACACAAACACAATTCCATTTAATGTTTCATTTGGGGTCTGTCAAATATCATGTTCTCTAACATGTATCTGTGTGATTAAAATGACAACTCTTTGTCTATGGTTTGTAAAACTTAACCATCATTTAATCCACACACTAACATTATCGCGGTAATTAGTGTTCCTGCTAATTACCTTGGTTAGAGACTTTTAAGAGTATTATCATCTATATTATGAAGTTTCACAATTCCAGTCATGAACTCGAAATAATTCATAAATTCAGTAATACTCAAGGTAACAAAATGATTAAACATTCAATTCATGAACAAAGTTTTATATAACAAATTTATCGTATTATTGACTTCTAGATTATTACAAACTAACAAGAATTGCATAGGATGAGATGTTTTAGGACTTTGAAAAAAAATGAAAAATTGGATTTTATCGAAAAAGCATTTTGGGATTTTAAAAATGAAAAAAATAAAAATATTGGGATATCCATGTGTATGAAAGAATGTGTGTATTCATTGTATTTTTGCAAAAAAAAAAAATTGTTGAAAACATTTGAATTGAAAATTTTGAGAAATAAATTTGGACTTCATTTGCCTATGTTACGATGTCATAACGTACTTATGGTTATGAGTCATTGACACTTTGCTCTGCTAGTTCACCCGATAAAGTGGCCGAGTTTATACCACAAGTGTGCGTTCGTGTCATGGAAGGGTTGAACTAAGAGCATGCAATTGCACTTTTGAATTAAAATGGTTAGGTATGGTTAACTACTTATAACTAGCCGGTTTTGTATTAAGGATAAAGATCATAGTGCCACAAAAAATAGCAACAAAAAGGAAAAAAAATAGAATTTTGCATGGTACTGATCACTCAAAAGATAGCGATGTTATCTTTTTAAAATTTATAAACTCAGAAATGCTATCGGTTCGGATCGCAAGCGCACAATCCTTATCGAGTAGTATAATCGAGGTCGATCCACAAAGAATATTGGTCTACAGTCTTGAGCGATCAAATCACAATCTTTCGAAAGGCTAGACAAAATCTGAAAATTGAGAGTTTGGAATTGTGATCAATGTAAATTTGGCAACAATTAAAAGTAATTAAAATAAAGATAGAGATGAGAATTCCTAGGGTTTCGGCACACCATTGCTACTCAATCCACTTTGATATTCTACTTCTGTCAGGTCTGATTTCCTGTTGTTGTTAATGGAAGACACTACATAGGACACTGCGAGTCACTTACGCAAATGACGGGACTTCCACCGAGATACTACATAGGACACTGCGAGTTATCTTACGCAAATGACAGATCTCTTAAATACACAAGTTACTACATAGGACACTGCGATTTATCTTACGCAAATGACAGAACTTGGTTTGCGTTTTGTGGTTCTGATTTATGGTTTCCCCGCGAAGGTTTTATTCACATAAATCTAATGGCTCCCAACGAGGCTAACTCGTCCATCATAGTTTTTCTACCAATAAAGTACTGTCACTACCCTAGGATTAAACTAGATCATCGAAATCATGTGAAAGGAGAATAAATTGAAAAGCATTTCAATCAACAACAAGAAATCATAATCAACAGAAAATATATATATCAAAGCATCATGAGTAACAAGGTTTACTGCCTAGCCCCTAAGAAAATAACTTAGCCACGGAACAACATCATTACAACACTCCTCTCTTTCTCACTTCAATCAAATCTAACCCTAATTACCAAAATTATATACATATTCGATCTGATTTTTATCTGATTTTTATCACGAAATAACACGAAATATCTTGTATTTTGAACATAAAGGGAATATAACACACCTAGAATCAAGTTACTGCGTTTGCTCGGCTTTAATTTACAGGAAATGAAGAAAAATGAAGAAAAATGTCAAGTGCGGACGCACAGATTGCAATACGGCCGCACTAAGTACTTAGAAGGATTTCTGGACACGCGCCAATTTTAAAAAGGTATAATAAGCTGTGCATCAAAATCCGTGCGGACGCACGGATATCGATGCGGACGCACTCTGGTCGCACAGGAAAAGTCCGAGCCTAGTGCGGACGCACTGTAGCAGCACGCAAAATTAGCGCCCGAACTTGAAACGGTCATAGTTGGAGCCCAGTGCGGACGCACTAAGGTCCAGTGCGGACGCATCCAGTACTTTGACGAATTCAGCATATTTCAGAGCAAGCCAGAAAAGTCCGAGCTGAGTGCGGACGCACTAAGGTTCCGTGCGGACGCACTCTGGCCGCATTGAAATTTCAGCTTCCGACACAGTTCGTATTTTGGCCATAACTTGGTCATACGAACTCCGATTTGGGTGAATCAAAGCTTGACGGAACCAGGACAACAAGATCTACAACTTTTATGAAGGAAAGAAATCCAAATTCGGAATGTAAAATCCCGTGCGGACGCACTAAGGTCGCATTCAGCCTAAAAACAGCGTTTTCGACGGTTTTTCTATTTTCGGCACTCCTGGCCGTGTTCCAAGGGCCAAAATTAGAATGCACAACGTGGGAAAACTTGTGGGGCAAGTATCTAATGACTCCCCACGTCCATTTGCTCCAGAATAAGCATTACATCTCCTATAAAAGGGCTACAACTTTCCCTTCCAAATCACCCACTACCAATCCACTACCAATCCACTACCAATCGACATACAATCTTCTTTACCATCAATCTCTTGGAGCCAAATCAAGGAAGGAGAAGGGAAGTTCACAGCAAACAAAGGCAAGATCAAGGTTCTTCATCTAGAGAAGGGTGTAAACTATTTCTCTATTTAATTTTTCTTTGTTTTAGCCATGTTTTGTTTTAATCTTTTGATGAATACTTGCATCTCCATGAGAGGCTAGTTTTCTCTCTAGGGGTTTAGGTCTTATGCATGAACTTGTTTAATTTTATCTTACTCGGATCTTAGTTTTTATTATGATTGTTTGAATTGGTTGTTAATTTCTGTGAATTAATCTTTATGAATTTCATTAGTACTTGACTTATAGTTCACCTGGTTAGGGTTAGTAAATTAAAGTAGCTTGAAATCATGCCATGTCTTGTCTTTCCGCTTTAGTTTATTAAATTCCGGCGTTGGTCAAGATAAGGAAGTACTAATTGAAATCATAAATATATATCTTAGGATTTAGTTTATCTTACTAAAAATTTGATATCTAAACCGGATTTCTAGAAATTAAGGTTAGGAGGATGGGAAGAAATCACAACCTAATTAGGACACCTTAGAATAAATATTGATATATACTTTGAATTATGTGTATTAAATATCCCGATTAGGTGAGTGACAGCCCTAACAACGGAGGAACATTAATCCGTTCACCCAAAGTATTTATATCAATATTTGTTCATAGGCTAACATAAGTTATAAACCATTCTTAAGCTTTCTTAGAATAAATATTGATGTTCGTCTTGAATTATGTGTATTAAATATCCCGCTAGGCAGTGTAAAAACCCTAGAATTTGAGGAACATTAATCCGTTCACCCAAGATAATAGCATCAATATTTATTCCAAGGACGACATAAGTTAGAAACCTCGTCAAATCATACATGAATTTAAACAACCCGAGTAGATAGAATTAACAAGGGATTGTAGACCGAATGCCCCTAGACTTCCAAACCTTGAAAAGTAACCAAAAACTCTCTTTTAATTTTCAGTTTTAGTTTAATTGTTACAATCTCTCCTTTTCGGGTATTGAACCCAACAATTAGGATTTTTAGTAAACCCCCCCCAAATTTACTTTATTGCACTTTTCTGAAATTTATCATCTAAGGTTGAAATTTAAGTACTTATCTTACTCCTTGTGGTTCGATACCCGATAATATACTACACGGTAGGATTGTATACTTGCAATCTGAGCCGAAAGTGTATTTGAGGATAAAGCTTTTTACACATACCCTTTTGACGTACCAAGGGGTTTAATGCGTATCACGCCATCTCCTGGTCCGTATCCAGCTAGGTCCGTATCAACTAATACGGACCGTAACAGGGCCTTAGTCGATGAGCGTCGCTTGTCCGATTGACCTGATTCTTACTCCATTTGATTTGAAATAGTCCCAAAACCTGTTTTCTGCAATAAAACATGAAGAAGGATGACAGTAGCCTTTTTCTCTAATTAATTAAATATAAGTATAAGATAATATGCAAAATCTAAGTCAAAACCCTACGTAATTCATCATCATTTTGACTCTGATCAGGTACCAACACATGAAGTCCACAACTTTCTAGCCAAAGCTTGTTCCAACTTTGGGGGGCGAAAAAGAAAAATCACCACAAAATGAGGGCATATTCTTAGTAGAAGAATGAAATATTGGTAAATTCAAACGATTAGTTTTTGCAAATATTAAAGCATCTTTGAATATGAAATTTGATTGATCAAATTGTGGGGTGAATTAAAATTGATCAAGGAAAGTTCAAATTGTTATCCAAAACAATTCTCAGGGTTTCTTAACAATAGCAAGATCATGTGAATTTTTCGCACTTAGGAATATACTTGAAATTTGGTTAGTTTAGAAACCAGACCTACGAATGTGTTTCATGTTGTACTTGAAGGATGTGTATTTTGAAAGTTATTTCTTTTAGTGATAATTTATATATAGTTCATGATTTTATTATGAATATTATTATTCATGCTCCTTGAGATTTATATGTTATATTTTTGAAAGTGTTCAGGAAGATGCTCTTGGTCTTGAACCATAGAACTCCTAAGATGAGAAACATTTAATCACTAAATATGTTCACAATCGTGGTAATTAAGGAGGAACATTAATTATTGTTAAAGATTGTCATGTTGATTAAAGTACATTAAAGTTCTATAAATGTTGATAAAGGATCATCATTTAATAACATGACTATATAAAAATGTGTATTTTATATATTGAACATGACCTAAATGAATGAAACATTATATGGATTGTCTTTTGTGTCATTAAAGTTTCCATTGTGTCTTTAGAAACTTAGATATGAGATGTGTAGATTTTTCACATGAGAAGTAATGTGATTGCTATTTAAATACTATCTTCTGATAGGAATAAAATAGTATTTCGTTGTGTATAACTTGTGCAGGAAAAATCTATATATTAATATTATCATTGTCCCTCAATTTGAGTTATGATATTACTAGGCCCTTTGGTAAAGTGGAATTATATCGCATGCAATATAACTGATGTAGTTATAATTATAATTCACTTGAGAAACTAAGAAAAGAATATAATGCAAGAATGACACATCCTATTTTGCATATTATTCATAATATCATGAGACAAGGATAGACACAAAATTAGTGGATTGAGTGAATGGTTATTATGTCATTTGGATAACTATAATGTAATGATAGAACCTCTTATAATCAATAATATAAAGTTTTATATTATTGCCAAGATGACATAAATCATCTATACGGTCACACCAACTGAAGAGAAACAACAAGTATTTTATATTTCATAATGATGTATAAGATAAAATACATGAGATGAAATGATAAAATAAAATGTCATAATATGACATGCTTAGACCATAAATAAATTTGTGAAGTTATGCAAATACTATTTGGTATAATGTTTGAATGCATTATAAGAATAATAAGAATATTGCATAATAGAATAATATGATTAATATTATTTATTCACAAATTAATTTATTAAACCAATCACAAGATGAGATTAAAGAGATCATAAAATGGTTAAACAAGGCTAGTGGCATTTGTGCAATTAATTTAAACATTACACAAATAGTTGCCCTAACCCTTGCCTATTTAAAGGAGTGTAATTGAGGAAAATTAAGCTGAATTTTTCTGCTCCTTTCTTGGACGAAATTACTGTAGCAGTGCTTTTTCCTTGGCCGAAATTACTGTAGCAGCCCCCTTTGCTCAAGGCCAAAACCCTAGTGGTTCAATCTCTTCTCTAATCTCTTCTTGATAGGTTTAGCCACCAAGAAATCAAATAGGTTGTTAATTTGAAGATCAAGAGGTGGTTGGATCTAAGCCTTGAACTTCACATCTATCTATCTAAGAGGTGTGTTAGTTCGTTGTTTAGGTTCAAGGTGAACCAAGAGGCGCTTCCAAGAAGAACATGAGAACTAGAAGGGAAACCGGCTTCTCTCCATTAAGATATTTGACAATCTCTTTAGGTAAATGTTTTAATCCTCTTTAGCAATAAATTAGATGAGATTAATTTATTTTAATTTAGTACACATTAGTTTGTTGAAGAAAATATTGTTTGTTTTTGTCATATAAATAAGATCTTTTGTGTATCAAGCCAAGTAGTGATAGGAAAATTTTAAATTCTCATCGTATGAGCATACACGTGAAATCCCAACAGTACTGATTGTGTTTCATCTTCTTCTAGTTGTCTTTCATCTGGTATTGGTTGTCTTCCATATTCTATTAGTTGTCTTTCATCCTCAACTAGTTGTGTTTTATCTTCTTCTGCTTGTCTTTCATCCTCTACTGATTGTCTTTAATCAACTAATGGTTGTATTTCATTTTCTTCGAGTGGTCTTTAATAACCCAATGGTTGTCTTTCATGTTCTGCTTGTTTCCTTTCATGTTCTACTGGTTGTCTTTCATCTACTACTGGGTTTATTTCATGTTCTTCTAGTTGTATTTCATGTTCTACTACATATTTTTCATCTTCTTCTAGTTGTCTTTCATGTTCTTCTAATTGTCTTTCATTTTGTACTGATTGTGTTTCATGTTGTACTGATTGTGTTTCATCTTCTTCTAGTTGTCTTTCATCTGGTATTGGTTGTCTTCCATATTTAATTTGTTGTTTTCATCCTCAACAAGTTGTGTTTTATCTTCTTCTAGTTGTCTTTCATCTTGTACTGGTTGTCTTTCATGTTATACTGGTTGTCTTTCATGTTCTTCTAGTTGTCTTTCATGTTCTACGGGTTGTCTTTCATGTTGTACTAGTTGCCTTTCATGTTCTGCTGGTTGTCTTTCAGGTTCTACATGTTGTCTTTCGTTGACTACTGGTTATGTTTCATTTTCTTCTCGTTGTCTTTCATCTTGTACTGATTGTGTTTGATGTTCTTCAGGTTGTCTTTCATCTATATTCTATTGCTTGTCTTTCATCCTCAACTAGTTGTGTTTTATCTTCTTGTAGTTGTCTTATATTTCAAGTTTTTCTAGTTGTATTTCTTGTTCTACTACTTGTTTTTCAACTTTATCTAGTTGGTTTTTCATCCTCTTCTTTTTGTTTTTTATTTTCTTGTATTTGTCTTTCATGTTATACTGGTTGTCTTTCATGTTCTTGTAGTTGTCTTTCATGTTATACTGGTTGTCATTCATGTTCAACTGGTTGCCTTTCAAGTTATTTTGGTTGCCTTTCATGTTATTCTGGTTGTCTTTCATGATCTTCTGGTTGTTTTTCATCATCTGATAGTTGTATTTCATTTTCTTCTAGTTGTTTTCCATCTACTACTGGTTCTCATTCATCTTGTACTGGTTCTCATTCATGTTCTACTGGTTGTCATTCATATTCTACTGGTTGTCTTTGATCTACTAATGGTCGTAATTCATGTTCTTCTAGTTGTATTTCATGTTCTTCTAGTAGTTTTCCATCTTCTTCTAATTGTTTTTCATCTTCTTCTAGTTGCCTTTCTTTCTATTCTAGTTCTTTCATCAACTAATGATTGTCGTTCTTGTTCTACTTGTTGCCTTTCATGTTCTACTGTATGTCTTTCATCTTCTTCTAGTTGTCTTTCATCCTCATATAGTTGTCTTTTATCTTCTTCTAGTTGTCTTTCATGTTATTCTAGTTGTCTTTCATTTTTTGCTGGTTGTCTTTCATTTTCTACTTGTTGCCTTTCATGTTCTGTCGGTTGTCTTTCATGTTCTACTGGTTGTCTTTCATCGACTACTAGTTGAGTTCCATCTTTTTCTAGTTATCTTTCATATTCTTCTAGTTGTCTTTCATTTTCTTTTAGTAGTCGTTCTTCTAGTAGTCTTTCATTGATTACTGGTTGTCTTTCATTTTCTTTTAGCTGTCTTTCATGTTCTTCTAGTTGTAATTCATTTTTTTCTAGTTGTCTTCCATCTTCTTCTATATGTCCTTCATCTTGTACTGATTTCATTTCATCTTCTTCAAGTTGTCTTTCATATGGTATTGGTTGTCTTTTATTTTCTTGTAGTAGTCGTTCTTCTACTACTCGTTGTGTTTCATTTTCTTCTAGTTGCCTTTCATGTTTTTCTAGTTGTTTTTCATCTTCTTCTAGTTGTCTTTCATCTTGTACTGATTTTGTTTCATCTTCTTCTAGTTGTCTTTCATCGGGTATTGGTTGTCTTTCATCCTCAACTTGTGTTTTATCTTCTTCTAGCTGTCATTCATCTTCTATTGGTTGTCTTTAATCAACTAATGATTGTATTTTATTTTCTTCTAGTGGTCTTCAATGACCTAATAGATGTCTTTCATGTTCTGCTTGTTTACTTTCATGTTCTACTGGTTGTCTTTCATCTACTACTGGGTTTATTTCATGTTCTTCTAGTTGTATTTCATGTTCTACTACATATTTTTCATCTTCTTCTAGTTGTCTTTCATGTTCTTCTAATTGTCTTTCATTTTGTACTGATTGTGTTTCATCTTCTTCTAGTTGTCTTTCATCTGGTATTGGTTGTCTTCCATATTCTATTGGTTGTCTTTCATCCTCAACTAGTTGTGTTTTATCTTCTTCTAGTTGTCATTCATCTTCTATTGGTTGTCTTTAATCAACTAATGGTTGTATTTCATTTTCTTCGAGTGGTCTTTAATAACCTAATGGTTGTCTTTCATGTTCTGCTTGTTTCCTTTCATGTTCTATTGGTTGTCTTTCATCTACTACTGGGTTTATTTCATGTTCTACTACATATTTTTCATCTTCTTCTAGTTGTCTTTCATGTTCTTCTAATTGTCTTTCATTTTGTACTGATTGTGTTTCATGTTGTACTGATTGTGTTTCATCTTCTTCTAGTTGTCTTTCATCTGGTATTGGTTGTCTTCCATATTCTATTGGTTGTCTTCCATCCTCAACTAGTTGTGTTTTATCTTCTTTTAGTTGTCATTCATCTTCTACTGGTTGTCTTTAATCAACTAATGGTTGTATTTCATTTTCTTCTAGTGGTCTTTAATAACCCAATGGTTGTCATTCATGTTCTGCTTGTTTCCTTTCATGTTCTACTGGTTGTCTTTCATCTACTACTGGGTTTATTTCATGTTCTTCTAGTTGTATTTCATGTTCTACTACATATTTTTCATCTTCTTCTAGTTGTCTTTCATGTTCTTCTAATTGTCTTTCATTTTGTACTGATTGTGTTTCATGTTGTACTGATTGTGTTTCATCTTCTTCTAGTTGTCTTTCATCTGGTATTGGTTGTCTTCCATATTTAATTTGTTGTTTTCATCCTCAACAAGTTGTGTTTTATCTTCTTCTAGTTGTCTTTCATGTTATACTGGTTGTCTTTCATGTTCTTCTAGTTGTCTTTCATGTTATACGGGTTGTCTTTCATGTTGTACTAGTTGCCTTTCATGTTCTACCGGTTGTCTTTCATGTTCTACAGGTTGTCTTTCGTTGACTACTGGTGGTGTTTCATCTTCTTCTAGTTGTCTTTCATCTTGTACTGATTGTGTTTAATGTTCTTCTAGTTGTCTTCCATCTATATTCTATTGCTTGTCTTTCATCCTCAACTAGTTGTGTTTTATCTTCTTGTAGTTGTCTTTCATCTTCTACTGGTTGTCTTTCGTCAACTAATGGTTTTATTTCATCTTCTTCTGGTGGTCTTTCATCAACTAATGGATGTCTTTCATGTTCTGCTTGTTGCCTTTCGTTTTCAACTGGTTGTCTTTCATCTGCTACTGGTTGTATTTCAAGTTTTTCTAGTCATATTTCATGTTCTACTACTTGTTTTTCAACTTCTACTAGTTATATTCTATCTTCTTGTAGTTGTCTTTCATGTTATACTGTTTGTCTTTCATGTTATACTGGTTGTCATTCATGTTCAACTGGTTGCCTTTCAAGTTATTTTGGTTGCCTTTCATGTTCTTCTGGTTGTCTTTCATCATCTGATGGTTGTATTTCATCTTCTTCTTTTCATTTTCTTCTAGTTGTTTTCCATCTACTACTGGTTCTCATTCATCTTGTACTGGTTCTCATTCATGTTCTACTGGTTGTCATTCATATTCTACTGGTTGTCTTTTATCTACTAATGGTCGTAATTCATGTTCTTCTAGTTGTATTTCATGTTCTTCTAGTAGTTTTCCATCTTCTTCTAATTGTCTTTCATCCTCTTCTAGTTTTCTTTCATTCGATTCTAGTTCTCCTTCATCTTGTACTGATTGTGTTTCATGTTCTACTGGTTATCTTTCATGTTCTACTGGTTGTCTTTCATCAACTAATGGTTGTATTTAATCTTACTCTAGTGGTCTTTCATCAACTAATGGTTGTCGTTCTTGTTCTGCTTGTTGCCTTTCATGTTCTACTGTTTGTCTTTCATCTTCTTCTAGTTGTCTTTCATCCTCTTCTAGTTGTCTTTCATGTTATATTGGTTGTCTTTCATCTTCTTCTAGTTGTGTTTCATTTTCTACTGGTTGTCTTTCATGTTCTACTAGTTGCCTTTCATGTTCTGCCGGTTGTCTTTCATGTTCTACATGTTGTCTTTCATTGACTACTGGTTGTGTTTCATCTTCTTCTAGTTATCTTTCATGTTCTTCTAGTTGTCTTTCATTTTCTTCTAGTAGTCGTTCTTCTACTACTCGTTGTGTTTCATTTTCTTCTAGTTGTCTTTCATGTTCTTCTAGTTGTATTTTTTCTTTTTTCTAGTTGTCTTTCATCTTCTTCTAGTTGTCCTTCATCTTGTACTGATTTTGTTTCATCTTCTTCAACTTGTCTTTCATCTGGTATTGGTTGTCTTCCATATTCTATTGGTTGTCTTTCATCCTCAACTAGTTGTGTTTTATCTTCTTCTAGTTGTCATTCATCTTCTATTGGTTGTCTTTAATCAACTAATGGTTGTATTTCATTTTCTTCGAGTGGTCTTCAATGACCTAATAGATGTCTTTCATGTTCTGCTTGTTTACTTTCATGTTCTACTGGTTGTCTTTCATCTACTGAGTTTATTTCATGTTCTACTACATATTTTTCATCTTCTTCTAGTTGTCTTTCATGTTCTTCTAATTGTCTTTCATTTTGTACTGATTGTGTTTCATGTTGTACTGATTGTGTTTCATCTTCTTCTAGTTGTCTTTCATCTGGTATCGATTGTCTTGCATATTTAATTTGTTGTTTTCATCCTCAACAAGTTGTGTTTATCTTCTTCTAGTTGTCTTTCATCTTGTACGGGTTGTCTTTCATGTTATACGGGTTGTCTTTCATGTTATACGGGTTGTCTTTCATGTTCTACTAGTTGACTTTCATGTTCTACGGTTTTGTCTTTCATGTTCTACTAGTTGCCTTTCATGTTCTGCCGGTTGTCTTTCATGTTCTTCGGGTTATCTTTTGTTGATTACTGGTTGTGTTTTATCTTGTACTGATTGTGTTTAATGTTCTTCTAGTTGTCTTCCATCTATATTCTATTACTTGTCTTTCATCCTCAACTAGTTGTGTTTTATCTTCTTGTAGTTTTCATCTTCTTCTTGTGGTCTTTCATCAACTAATGGTTGTCTCTCATGTTCTGCTTGTTGCCTTTCATTTTCAACATGTTGTCTTTCATCTGCTACTGGCTGTATTTCTAGTTCTTGTAGTTGTCTTTCATGTTATATTGGTTGTCTTTCATGTTCTTCTAGTTGTCTTTCATGTTGTACTAGTTGTCATTCATGTTCTTTTGGTTATCTTTCAAGTTATTTTGGTTGCCTTTCATGTTCTTCTGGTTGTCTTCCATGATCTTCTGGTTGTCTTTCATCAATTAATAGTTGTATTTCATCTTCTTCTTTTCATTTTCTTCTAGTTGTTTTCCATCTACACTGGTTCTCATTAATGTTCTCCTGGTTGTTATTCATATTCTACTGGTTGTCTTTGATCTACTAATGGTCGTAATTCATGTTCTTCTAGTTGTATTTCATGTTCTTCTAGTAGTTTTCCATCTTCTTCTAATTGTCTTTCATCCTCTTCTAGTTTTCTTTCATTCGATTCTAGTTCTCCTTCATCTTGTACTGATTGTGTTTCATGTTCTACTGGTTGTCGTTCATGCTCTACTATTTGTCTTTCATCAACTAATGGTTGTATTTAATCTTCTTCTAGTGGTATTTCATCAACTAATGATTGTCGTTCTTGTTCTACTTGTTGCCTTTCATGTTCTACTGTATGTCTTTCAATCTTCTTCTAATTGTCTTTCATCCTCATATAGTTGTCTTTTATCTTCTTCTAGTTGTCTTTCATGTTATATTGGTTGTCTTTCATGTTCTTCTAGTTGTCTTTCATTTTCTACTAGTTGTCTTTCATGTTCTACTAGTTGCCTTTCATGTTCTGCCGGTTGTCTTTCATGTTCTACAAGTTGTCTTTCATTGACTACTGGTTGTGTTTCATCTTCTTCTAGTTATCTTTCATATACTTCTAGTTGTCTTTCATTTTCTTCTAGTAGTCGTTCTTCTACTACTCGTTGTGTTTCATTTTCTTCTAGTTGTCTTTCATGTTCTTCTAGTTGTAATTCATCTTTTTCTAGTTGTCCTTCATCTTGTACTGATTTTGTTTCATCTTCTTCTAATTATCTTTCATCTTCCTCTTGTAGTCTTTCATCTACTACTTGTTGTGTTTTATTTTTTTCTAGTTGTTTTTTATCTTGTAAAGATTTTGTTTTGTCTTCTTCAAGTTATATTTAATCTGGTATTGGTTGTTTTCCATATTCTATTTGTTCTCTTTTATTCTCAACTAGTTGTGTTTTATCTTCTTCTAATTGTTATTCATCTTCTACTGGTTGTCTTTCATCTACTATGGGTTGTATTTCATGTTCTTCTAGTTGTATTTCATGTTCTATTACTTGTTTTTCATCTTCTTCCAGTTGTCTTTCATCATCTTCTAGTTGTCTTTTATCTTCTACTAGTTGTCTTTCATGTTATACTGGTTGTCTTTCATGTACTTCTAGTTGTTTTCATTTTCTACAGGTTGTCTTTCATGTTCTACTAGTTACCGTTCATTTTATGCCGGTTGTCTTTCATTGACTAATGGTTGTGTTTTATCTTCTTCTAGTTATCTTTCATGTTCTTCTAGTTGTTTTTCATGTTCTTCCTGTTGTCTTTCATCTACTACTTGTTGTATTTTATTTTCTTCTAGTTGTCTTTCATGTTCTTCTAGTTGTCGTTCATCTTTTTCTAGTCGTCTTTCATTCTCCTCTAATTGTTTTTCATCCTATACTGATTATGTTTCATCATTGTCTAGTTGTCTTTCATCTTCTACTGGTTCTCTTTCATCAACTAATGGTTGTATTTCATCTTCTTCGAGTGGTCTTTCATCAACTAATGGTTCTTCTAGTTGTTTTCCATCTACTATTGGTTCTCATTCATGTTCTAATGGTTGTCTTTCATATTCTACTAGTGGTCTTTCATCTACTAATGGTCATGATTCATGTTCTTCTAGTTGTATTTCATGTTCTTGCTATTGTCTTTCATTCCCTTCTAGTTTTCTTTTATTCTCTTCTAGTTGTCTTTCATCTTGTATTGGTTGTTTTTCATGTTCTACAGGTTGTCTTTCATATTCTACTAGTTGTCATTCATCTTCTACTTGTGGTCTTTCATCTTCTACTGGTTGTCTTTAATCAACTAATGATTGTATTTCATCTTCTTCTAGTGGTCTTTCATAACCTAATGGTTGTCTTTCATGTTCTGCTTGTTTCCTTTGATGTTCTACTGCTTGTCTTTCATCTACTACTGATTGTATTTCATGTTCTTCTAGTAGTGTTTTATGTTCTACTAGTTATTTTTCATCTTCTGCTAGTTGTCTTTCATACTCTTCTAGTTGTCTTGTATCTTCTTCTTATTGTCTTTCATGTTATACTGGTTGTGTCTCATTTTTATCTATGTGTCTTTCATTTTCTACATGTTGTGTTTCATCTTCTTCTAGTTGTCTTTCATGTTCTTCTAGTTGTCGTTCATCTTCATCTAGTTGTCTTTTATCTTATACTAATTGTTTTTCATCTTATTCAAGTTGTCTTTCATATTATATTGGTTGTCTTTCATCCTAAACTAGTTGTGTTTTGTCTTTTTCTTATTATTGTCTTTCATCTTCAACTGGTTGTCTTTCATCAACTAATTGTTGTATTTCATCTTCTTTCAGTGGTCTTTCATCAACTAATGTTTGTCTTTCATGTTCTGCTTGTTGCATTTCATGTTCTACTAGTTGTCTTTCATTTAGTAGTTGTATTTCATGTTCTACTAGTTTTTTCATCTTCTTGTAGTTGTCTTTCATCATCTTCTAGTTGTCTTTTATCTTCTTCTAGTTGTATTTCATGTTATACTGGTTGTTTTTCATGTTCTTCTAGTTGTCTTTCATTTTCTACTGGTTGTCTTTCATATTCTGCTAGTTGTCTTTCATGTTCTGCCAGTTGTCTTTCATGTTATACAGGTTGTCTTTCATTGACTACTGTTGTGTTTCATGTTGTTCTAGTTATCTTTCATGTTCTTCTAGCTGTCTTTCTCCTTATTCTAGTTGTCTTTCATCTACTACTCGTTTTGTTTTATCTTCTTCTAGTTGTCTTTCATGTGTTTATCTAGTTGTCATTTTACGAATTGTCTTTCATCAATGGCTCTTTTTCATCTTTTTCGAGTGGTCTTTCATCAACTAATGATTGTCGTTCTTGTTCTGTTTGTTGCCTTTCATTTTCTAGTGGTATATCATATACTATTGGTAGTGTTTCATATCCTTCTAGTTGTATTTCTTGTTCTACTACTTGTTTTTCATCTTCTTTTAGTTATCTTTCATCCTCTTCTAGTTATCTTTTTATCTTCTTCTAGTTGTCTTTTATATTATACTGGTTGTCTTTCATGGTCATTTAATAGTCTTTTATTTTCTAATAGTTGTCTTTCAAGTTCTACTAGTTGCCTTTCATGTTCTGTCAGTTGTCTTTCATGTTCTACAGGTTGTTTTTCATTGACTACTGGTTGTGTTTTACATTTTCTTCTAGTTGTTTCCATTTACTACTGGTTGTCATTCATCTTGTACTGGTTGTCATTCATGGTCTACTATAGTCTTTCATATTCTACTGGTTGTCTTTCATCTACTAATGGTCGTAATTCATGTTCTTCTAGTTGTATTTCGTGTTCTTCTAGTTGATTTTCATCTTTTTCTAGTTGTCTTTCATCATCTTCTAGTTTTCTTTCATTATCTTCTGTTGTCTTTTGTCTTGTACTGATTGTGTTTCATCTTCTTCTAGTTATCTTTCATCTTGTATAGGTTGTCTTTCATGTTCTACAAGTTGTCTTTCATCTTCTATTGGTTGTCTTTCATCTTCCACTGGTAGTATTTCATCTTCTACTGGTTGTCTTTCATCTTCCACTGGTTGTCTTTCATCTTCCACTGGTTGTATTTTATGTTCTACTATATGGCTTTCATCTTCTTCTAGTTGTCTATCATACTCTTCTAGTTGTCTTGTATTTTCTTCTAATTGTCTTTCATGTTATACTGGTTTTGTTTCATGTTCTTCTAGTTGTCTTTTATTTTCTACAGGTTGTGTTTCATCTTCTTCTAGTTGTCGTTCATCTTCTTCTAGTTGTCTTTCATCTTGTATTGATTGTGTTTCATCTTCTTCTAGTTGTCTTTCATCTGGTATTGGTTATCTTTCATATTGAATTGGTTGTCTTTCATCCTGAACTAATTTTGTTTCATCATCTTCTTGTTGTCTTTCATCAACTATTTGTTGTGTTTCACGTTCTTTTAGTTATTTTTCATGTTCTTTTAGTTGTCTTTCATACTTTTCTAATTGTCTTTCATCTTGTATTGATTATGTTTCATCTTTGTCTAATTGTCTTTCATCCTCAACAAGTTGTGTTTTATAATCTTTTAGTTGTCTTTCATCTTCTACTGGTTGTTTTTCATCAACTAATATTGTATTTCATCTTCTTCGACTGGTCTTTCAACAACTAATGGTTGTCATTCATGTTCTGTTTGTTGCCTTTCATGTTCTACTGGTTGTCTTTCATCTACTACTGGTTGTATTTCATGTTCTTCAAGTTGTCTTTTATGTCATACTGGTTGTGTTTCATGTTCTTCAAGTTGTCTTTCATGTTCTGCCGGTTATCATTTATGTTCCACAGGTTGTCTTTCATTGACTATTTGGTTGTGTTTTATTTTTTTCTAGTTATCATTTATGTTTTTCAATTTGTCTTTCATCTACTACTTATTGTGTTTCATCTTCTTCTAAATGTCTTTCATGTTCTTCTAGTTGTATTTCTTGTTCTACTTCTTGTTTTTCATCTTCTTCCATTTGTCTTTCATCCTCTTTTAATTGTTTTTTATCTTCTACTAGTTGTATTTCATGTTATACTGGTTTTCTGACATGTTCTTCTGGTTGTCTTTCATTTTCTACTGGTTGTCTTTAATGTTGTATTGTTGTCTTTCATGTTGTCTTTCATTGAGTAATGGTTGTGTTTTATCTTATTCTAGTTATCTTTCATATTCTTCTAGCTGTCTTTCATCTTCTTCTAGTTGTCATTCATCTACTACTTGTTGTGTTTCATCTTGTTGTAGTTGTCTTTCATGTTTTTCTAGTTATCGTTCATCTTCTTCTAGTTATCTTTCATTATCGTCTAATTGTCTTTCATCTTGTACTGATTATGTTTCATCTTTGTCTAGTTGTCTTTCATCTAGAATTGGTTGTCTTTCATCCTCAACTAGTTGTGTTTTATCATCTTTTAGTTGTCTTTCATCTTCTACTGGTTGTCTTTGATCAACTAATGGTTGTATTTCTTCTTTTTTGAGTGGTCTTTCATCAATTAATCGTTCTTCTAGTTGTTTTCCATATACTGCTAGTTCTTATTCATCTTGTACTGGTTCTCATTCATGTTCTACTGGTTGTCTTTCATATTCTACTGTTGGTCTTTCATCTACTAATGGTTATAATTCATGTTCTTCTAGTTGTATTTCATGTACTTTTAGTTGTATTTCATGTTGTTCTAGTTGTCTTTCATCCTCTTCTAGTTTTCTTTCATTCTCTTCTAGTTGTCTTTTATTTTGTCTTGATTAAGTTTCATCTTCTTCTAGTTGTCTTTCATCTTCTACTTGTTGTTTTTCATTTTCTACTTATTGTCTTTCATCTTCTGCTGGTTGTCTTTAATGTTCTTGGTTGTCTTTTATCTACTACTGATTGTATTTCATGTTCTTCTAGTTGTATTTTATATTCTACTACTTATTTTTCATCCTTTTCTAGTTGTCTTTCATACTATTCTAGTTGTCTTGTATGTTTTTCTAATTGTCTTTCATGCTATAATAGTTGTCTCATTTTCTTCTAGTTGTCGTTCATGTTCTTCTAGTTGTCGTTCATTTTCTTCTAGTTGTCTTTCATGTTCTTCTAGTTGTCGTTCATCTTTTTCTAGTTGTCTTTCATCTTGTACTGATTGTGTTTCATCTTATTCTTGTTGTCTTTCATATTCTATTGGTTGTCTTTCTTCCTTAACTAGTTGTGTTTTATCTTCTACTGGTTGTTTTTCATCAACTTATTGTTATATTTCATCTTCTTTAAGTGGTCTTTCATCAACTAATGGTTGTTTTTCATGTTCTGCTTGTTGTCTTTCATGTTGTATTGGTTGTCTTTCATGTTTTACTGGTATTTCATCTTCTACTAGTTGTTTCGATGTTCTTCTAGTTCTTTTTCAGCCTGTAGTGGTTGTTTTTCATGTTCTACTAGTTATTTTTAATATTCTACTAGTTAACTTTCATCTACTACTGGTTATTTTTCATATTTTTTTAGTGTATTTCATATTTTACCAATTATTTTTTATTTTTTCTAGTTGTCTTTCGTCTTATTCTAGTTATTTTTCATCTTATTCTAGTTATTTTTCATATAATACATGTTGTCTTTTATGTTTTATTGGTTGTTTTTCATCGTAGTAGGAGGCACGACCTCCTTAATCGATAGTAATTTTGTTAATTTCGACAAAGAACTAGAAGATGATGCTACATCAAAATTCAATTAACCAACATAAATTCCATCCTAAAGTACAAAGGTTACTTCATGTAATTCCAATTTATATCACCATTTATATATGTCCAATGAAACAATTCAATGCATACCTAGTTCATGATCAGCTTGTAACTTACCAATTATTAAGTTTAGCTTGATCTTTGGTTTGCTATGAAACAAGTTTAATATTATATATGTACCGATCGAATTAAGTTATATCATTAGAGTCAAATCAGTTTTCACCAGATTAACATATATGTATCGAGAAGTTACTGTAAATTGTTTACTCAAACACCAACGATGAAACCAAATATTGACTTTGCATAATTAGAGGCTGAGCTAAAATTTTATAATTCCAAAAGTAATATTATGCATCAAATAAGTCATGTTTTAATTTGGTGCAACCGTGCAAGAACAAATTTCATGCTTGCATGTTATATGAATTTCAATTTTTTTTAATGCTCACCTTATTTGATGCATTGTGGTTGAAATGTTTGTAAAAGAATTGAGGTATTATCAGCTCAAGTTACTGAATTAGAAATTTGAAGCATGTGCAAGAATTGCCATGTTTTATAAATATTATTGGTTGTTTCAATCTCTGTATTCATTGGACCTTTTCATGATTCTGATTTTGTGCAGAAAAAAATACAAACCGAAAATAATTTGCGAGGAATTTGTAAAACTGGGAATTGATCAATACACGTCCTTTTTATTCGCACCCTCTTTCTCGCTCTCTGTCACTCTCCTCGTCTCTCTTTCATTTCTCTCTTTCGCCTCTCTGCTAATTCGGCCTATTCTTTGATAGTCACTCTTGGGAGTAGGTGGAGAAGTACTGGAGATATCGCGACATGTTCCTTATTTGAAAGCGAGAGAAACAGAGAACTAACAGCGGGCGAAAACTTCTCTATTCTCAGCGAGCGAGCGTGCCAGCGATAATTAAACTTGAAAGCCGCTGCCAAGGTTTGAGAGGAGAAGACGTGAGTTCGGATCTCGAATTTGTTCTAATTGGCGTTGTATTGTGGTAATTAAAATTTTCTTTTAAATTTTAATCTTTCGTACAAAAAAATATTGATTTGTATAGGTATTGCCACATTCTTCACCGGGAAGGATGTGTGTAAAATCTAAAATACAGATCTCCTTAGTTTGAATGTAAATTTTGGATTTAATATAAATTAGGGAATAGTAACGCTTAAGTCTCCAGGGATTAATCATTCCTGTCTTTCCAGACAAAAGATTTTGATCTCTTTAGATGCTGCTTGTTGCTATGAATTATCCATTTTGTAGGTTATGCTTTTGTAATTTGCTGCTTTTTAAAACAAAAAAAATATATAATTTATAAACAATAGCAGGTCAGTCACCATAGTAAAGTTGTTTATCATTGCAACAAAAAGATTTATATGTTTACACCAGTATAAGCATATGTTGTTACATAGGCAGACAAAAAGTTGGGAGGGGGGTCAGAAATTTACTATTGTCGGGGCTGAATTTGGTAAAAAATAATGTTTAGCAAGATAAATAGATATATTTAGAGCAATGCATGTTTGTTGCTTTAATTAAACAAATGCTTAATTAATTTTGGGGGGAGGGAGTACAGAATTTCATTAAAAATAGCACAAATTATACATGATATTTACAAATTTTTTAATTGTAGGGGGCTTAGCCCCTCTTAAATCTGCCCCTGGGAAAAAGCTCTCATACACCAACAAAATTGCCAACATGTACTGTACCAGGCTACCAGCACTGACTCCATGATTGGTGGTACTGTAGCTAAATAAAGTCCTTTAACTGTTTTATTACTCATTATTTTGAAACTTTCTTCTGGCTTTTGTTGTGGCTTTTAATTAACTGTTTGAACCTAATTTGGATCCTTTACTCTTAAAAAAAAATCTCTTGCTTGTTAAAATGACAGGTTTATGGCTGGCTTGTTTGGTTTGCGCGCTAACCTGACCCTTACTTGTCGAGTTCCTTCTCGGCAAGCTTTTCGCACCTTACATGCCTTTTCACAGTGTAACATCAAGTATCCTGTACCTTCTTTTACTGGCATTGGACCATTGAAGAAGCCTCTTCTGTTGGTACCAGCTGCCCTGGAGGTCTCCAGTACTTCTATGGACACTTCTTTACCTTCAGGAGGTAAATTACTGAATAAAAAAGAGAGTATTCTGTAAATTTATTTGCTAACAGTATCTTGCACCATCAGTAAATTAGCTGGTAATATCATACCAGTATGTATATAAAATGGTAATGATGCATGCAAGCTTCTTCTTTTTATTTCTGATAATGGGTTTCATTGACTAGTTGTAGTTGGTACCTACAAGTATCTGTCCATTATTTTTTTTATTGTAAATTTTTCATTAGTTTTCCATTTTCTTCGATTGACTTGATGCATTGCAAAAAGAAAAAAGATAAAAGAAAAAAGACAGTTTGTGTGCCTTCGTATTGAGCGAGAGATATATATTTTTTCAATTTCAGAAGTACCTTTCCATCTTTTTTAGTATGTGTTACTTTTTTTTCTTTTCGATAAATATCACGTGTTGAACACTGGTAAGAAGTAACATATATTTGTCACTTGTCATCAGTTGCATGATCATCTGGAAAAGTAATTTTTAAAACAAAATAGAAAAGTACTTTTAAGTACCAACTGCACATAATATTCCTCATAAACAGTTTGATGAAAAATAATGATGAGTGGCTTTAAAAGTTATGCTTTCAAAGCTACCTAAATATGAGCTTCAGAAAATCAAGAAGCATTGTCAATTGGGATTCTCTGCTTTTCACCAAAAATATGGGATCTGATACTCATTTTTTATGCACATCTGTTAATAGACAACATAATGGAAAATATTTACTATTGATTGATACCATATATACCTTGGCCCTATAAAAAAAAATGAATTTTTGCATTCATTTCTCAAATTGATTGATATCCAGAAAAAACCTTGGATGCCATGTTGACAAACAACATAAACATAAAGATTTAATCAAAAGATTTTACTTTGCTTTGGAATTGCACAAGTTTCAATCTTTTGGTGGATTCGAAAAAGGAATGCAAACTTTTTCTGTGCAAATCAAATGGTTATCTTACTTGCTTTTAGTCTTGTTTGTTTGTTTTTAGTGTTTCTTCTATTTCTGATTTTGTATTTTATTTTCATAGACGTGCTCAATGTATGGCGAAGTGCAGATGCAGTTTGTTTTGATGTGGATAGCACAGTGTGCTTAGATGAAGGTATTGATGAACTTGCTGATTTTTGTGGAGCTGGGCAGGTTGTCGCTGAGTGGACAACCAGGTTAGAATTAGTGTTTTTTATTTGGCTAATTTGTGCCTTAACTGCGGGTTAATTACTCAAAATTAGATCAGTGAAAGCTTTCTAGAACAATTGGGCCTGACTGTTGGGCAACTGCTGTTCTACAGAAAAAGCCGAATGAGGGAGAACTGGATAGAATTGAGTGAAAGGTTGGCTCAGCTGAGTATTGTTTGAAGATATTGGCAAACTGAGCTTTTTGGGTAATTGGATTTGTCAAAGCTTTATTCCTAGGGTTGGATTTGGCAAAGGTGTCACCAAGTGAACAGGATCATAATAAGGCCGCAATAGGAGATACACTTGATTGCAAAATTGAGCAACTGAAGCTAACTCGATGAATTTAGCCTAATTGGTTTATAATTGCACTGAAAAATTGGATTTGTTTTATGCTTGCTTGTGCAGTTGGGATTATGTGGCGAATCCATTGCTGAGAAGAAAACCAGACTGATGTGATTGTTTTATTTAGATTTTCCATGTTTGGTTGCAAATTTTGGGTAATTGAATGCTAGATTGGATTGAATCTACATCAAACCATGCTTTCTTCTTGGCAGTGCCCAGCTGAGGGTTTGTTTTTAAAAAAATTGAGGTTTATTTAAGAAAATATGACAATATGGCTAAATTATACTGATTCAGTGGTGACATTATCATTAAGTTTCATTTAAACAGAGCTTTTATTCCTTGTCAGTACCATAATGGATCAGGATTTAACTGAATTGGTACTACACCTACAAAAATGGCTAAAGGACTGGTGTGAAGTGCAAAGATAAAATAATTTGTTTACTTTATTTTACTCCAAGCAGAATTTTATTCTTTCTGTTTGCCTTTTGATTAACAGAGCAATGAATGGTGCAATTCCTTTTGAAGAAGCTTTGGCTGCTCGTCTCTCTTTGTTTAAACCTTCTCTCTCCCAGGTACAGGATTTCCTGGAGAAAAGACCACCTAGGTTAGTAGTTGCTTAATTGCTGTGTTAGTACTATTTTCATTTTTGCTGGAAAATGAGTTGTCATTAAAAAGAAGGGAGAAACTTAACCTACCTCCTGTTTTTCTGAAGATAGCGTTTGCCCCTAAATAATTGTGGTTTGGAACTGTAGGATTTCTCCTGGAATTGCTGCATTGATTATGAAACTAAAAGAAAATGGTACTGATGTATACTTGGTGTCCGGAGGCTTTCGACAAATGATTGAGGTAAGCTAGTGCTTGTTAGAGTAACTATTTTTTTTTCTGCAGACTTTTTGACTATCACAACTCAAGTGTACCATGCAAAATGAGAATTAACTACCATGACTAAAGCACCTGAGAAATATCACAGAATACAGATTCCTGTAGGAAACATGAACTATCCTCTATGCACTTCACTTCTCCTTTTCTCTAAAATATGCCCCACTACCTCCTTTTCTCACTGCCCCTTCTGTTGATATTTATCATGTTTAATCAGGGCTGCTTATGGTTTCGCTGTTCTGTATATTAATGAGATTTTGAGCCTCGGGTACAAAAAATCTAATTTTCAAACAAAAGTTTGGGAAGAAGTGCAGGATTTCATTGTACAATAAAAAAGCCCAAACTTTGATATTAGTCCTCTGAGAAATGAAAACATCATATTTATTCTTCCAGAATTCAAAAGGCCCCGATCTTGTTTGATGTACCAATGCATCATTTCTTGGCCTAAGCCAACACCTCACTTACATGGTCACCTTTTTACCCTGAAATCATTAGACTCTATTCCGTCCCTCCATGTGTTATCTCTGGTATTTAAAAAGAAATTTCACAAACTGGCCTAGAAAGCCAATGTTAGTCCCCAATAACACACTAAAGAATTGTTATTAGGTTCATGGTTCATTTCCAAATTTCAACCACTTAAATTTTTCATGTGATAGGTGCTTGTTTCTGTGGAATGCATGTGGTTTACGATTATGAGGTGTGGGAGTAAGGGTACTTTTGTCTAACATGATTTAATCTAAACATTGTTCTTGAGTTTTTGTCTGTCTTACCCAAAAAAATCGTGTTTTGAGCAAATTTGATGTTATCAAATTTTGGACCGATAAGTATGATGTTTTGAGTTTTTAAAGGACAAATATTATATTTGTGATTTGGAATCTCAAACATGGTTTTGAAAGTGTAAACATAAAATGCTGCAATATTTATATCACATTTACACTTCACGTTAGTGAATTGATGTTACTTGTGTAAACTTAGGAATTTCATACATCCTAATATGAGCTTGCACTATCTTTATAAGATGCTCAATGGTACTTCTTGTATACTACATCTCTCTAAATAAATTATAGTGAGGGGAGGGTAGTCTTGTAATTCTATAAGATAATTGCAGAAGGTGGATCCTGTAAGATATGTTTTGTTTTGTAAGGGTTTAGGGTTTAGGGACAAAAAAAGTAATCACTACTTTCTAAATTTGTAAGATATGCTTAATCTTTCATGTTAACTTAATCTTTTTCTCATATGTTAAACCTCCAGAAAGGAATAACTGGTGACTTGTATATTTGTCAGATAAATAAACAATAAAGAAATAATTGTATCACTATGTTTTGGCATAACTTGTCCAATTCTCTTTCATGTCCTCAAACAAGTAAATTTGCCTTGAAGCTGTGTGACACTTGAGCGATATATTACTTGGAAGAAAAGAGGACTTCCATATTCTAACCTGCATTCTCTTTTTACATGTAGCCAGTAGCATCAACACTCGGAATCTCTTTTGAGAACATATTTGCAAATAATTTGTTATTTGGAGATTCTGGAGAGTTCCTTGGTTTTGATGCCTCTGAGCCTACCTCAAGGAGTGGAGGCAAAGCATTGGCAGTGCAACAAATAAGAGAAGTTAGTTTTTTTTTTTTCTTTTCCTTTCCCTTCAAAATAGAACTAATGTTCTCTTTAAAAAGACCAGATCTTGTGGTTTTGACCCATAACTGACATTTGAATTGTAGGCACATCATTACAAAACACTAGTAATGATTGGTGATGGTGCAACTGACCTTGAGGTAATAATATCTCTGCTCATTACATGACACCATGTTTCTGTTATTTGTTTTCTTATTCTCCTGGTAGCTTTCCTTACTGGCGACAGCAATTGTTGCTACATCCGGCCGGAACAGTGTTGTAATGATTTGCTTGCAACTTAAGCACTAGATTTTGAAGCCAAAAAATAGGTTATGCTAGGGAAATTCGTTTATTTGTTTATTTTTTGTATTTTTTTTTCTTTCTTGTTGCTTTTTTATTTCCTCTTTGAGATTTATTTTTTTTTTTATTGATTTTGGCTTTATATGATAATTTGTTGCATATCTACCTTTACTGGCTGCAACTGTTAACTGATACTGAGCTGTAATTGTACTGCTCTTTGCTTTGGGGATATGTAAACTGTTGAATATTATTGATATATGAAGTGCTTGAGTAATAAATATACTTTTTTACAGGCAAGGAAACCAGGTGGGGCTGACTTGTTTATCTGTTATGCTGGGGTTCAGATGCGTGAGGCAGTTGCTAGGGAGGCTGATTGGATTGTCTTCAATTTCAAGGAGCTAGTCAACAATTTGCCATAGCTTGTTATTAGGTGTTTGATTAGACAAAAGAATAAGCATTTCCAGACCTCACGCTGTTGCTAATCTGGGAGGAGTTGCAACAATTGCAGCCGTGGATGCTGCCGTGGATGCTAGAATAGCTACCATTTCCTTTTTGGATTCACTTGAATTGCAGCCATGGATGCTGGTAATTATACTGGCATACCCAAAAAATGTAAAATATCAAGTTTTCCAGTCTTATGTTATATTCAAACTTAAGATTTCAGTTTGCTCTCATGTGGAATTACAGGGCACTAAACCTACAGGCTACAGCCATTCCAATATGGAAATGTACTACAGTTTAGGGATAATAATTGGATACGTAGGTTCGTTTGTATATATTATAAGATACTATAGGGGAATTGCAAAACAACAAGAACCGTTTTGAACTTTTGATGATGCGCTGAAAAGCGTAGTTTTTAATATTTGTGCTTTAAAAATTCGTACATTCCGGATTTTTCACGAATTAATTCAAAATTTGAGATATTTTAAACAATGGAATCTAATTTGTTTACGTCCATGCAGCAACTTTTTTACAAATTGTGGTGCTGTGCTTTTCGGGTCACATTTTTTTCATACCAATTTTGGACTTTAAAAGGAACAAGATCTTAACACTTAATGTTCACTTAATATAAATTGCTTTTAATAGAGATTCAGAGAATTTTAATTTTCTGCAAACATTAATTCTTTCTCTCGTGGGAATATGAGGATTAAAAAATTGTATAAATTTAAACTTAATCATTTTCTTTTAAATTTAACTTATTTTTCAATTGAAGCGTTATATTTGATATTAGGGGCAATTCCATCTATACCCCTCAAAAACTTTGAAATTACGTATTTCCTCCTCTAAAATTCATAATATCATTTTACCTTTCTAAATTTCAAAACTCACAAATTAATCATTTTATTGTCTTTTCTATTAAAACTCATTTTAAATTTAACAAGTTCCCATATTAACCTTTATTAAAAAAATAAAAATATGTGGCATGTTTAAGATAAACGTACGAGTCTTCTAATTAGTCAATTTCGAGGGCAAATGGTTCATTTCTTTACTTTTAACACTTATACAAGGTAGACGTAAATGTCATTGTGTATGCATTAGTAGTAGAAAAATAACACATTTACCTTTGAAAACCGACCAAATTGAAAACTGATTTTTTTTTCTTAAACATACTACATTTTTTTATTTTTCTTAACAAAGGGTATAATGGGTACTTGTCAAATTTAAAATGACTTTTAATAGAAAAAACAATAAAAGGATAAATTAGTAAGTTGTTAAAATTTAGAAGGGTGAATATGATATTATGAATTTTATATGGGGAGATACACGATTCGAAGTTTTTGAGGGGTATACATGAAATTCCACCTTGAAATTATAGTATAGTGCTACCGGCTTCCGTTTTGAATCCGTATCCTCTGCATTAACTCAAAAGAGAATCTTTTGAGTTAATGAATCTTGACTGTCCAATCTGTTTCAAGATTCGTGTGAACTAGATCTACACTAATATTAAAGGCCCCTCTATGTTATAGACTTGAGCCGGATTTGCTCCGTTTGAAATCAGACGGTTAAAATTCATTAACTCAAAAGATTCCCTTTTGAGTTAATGCAGAGGATACGGATCCGTTTGTTTTGACCAAGTACTCCAACCCGACCCGAAAACCCGCTCGAAATTCGAGAACCCGAACCGTCCCATCCGATGACGGACAGAGAGAAAGTCGGCGGCGATGGGGAACTTGACGGAGATGGGTGCCAATCTCGATTCTCTGCAGAAGTTTCTCTCTAAAAAGGCAGTCTATGTCGACGAAGAAACCTTCTCGCGCGCCTCTCTGGCCTCTGAACAAGCGCGATCCATCAAGGTATCCAATTTGAAAAGTTCTATAATGATCGAGATTTCCTATGGAGTTATTCTTTTCAATTGCGTGAAGTTGTGGGGAACTTAGTTCCTGACTTGTTGCTTCAGATTATGTGGATGTAGTAACAGATTGGAGTCAGAAGTAATTGCAAGCTCGTTTGAACTTGGTTATTATTTCTCGATCCAGAGTAATTTTAGTCGTAGTTCATGCAATTAAAAAGAAGGAAAAGGAATACAGGTGGTTGACCTGGTACTGGTACATGCTGGGTCTCAGATCCTACCAAAATGCAGTATTCTAACTGTAGTGTATGAAAGCTTCTTCTTTTTCCATGATGTGTTCTTGCATATTTGTCTCAACAATAGAAATTTTTTCAGACATTGGAACAGAGGGTAGAGACATTAGAGAGAGAGCTAGATGCTGCAATTGCTGCTGCAGCTCGAGCTCGAAATGAGAAGCGACAAGCAGAAGCTGCACAGAAGGCTGCAGAATTACATACACAGGAAATAACCAAGGAGCTTGAGAATACTTCAAGTATGGCAATAGTATCATGAATTAGTTTTAGTACAATGGTACCTCATGGTCTGGTACTCTAGTGCCAAGGATCACCTTGATAGGTGTTGTTACAGTACTTGACAAGTTAGGTCAAGTGGTGTACTGGTACCAATTTAGTATTGGTGCACTTTCTTGTCTGGTGTCGTACTTCATTGATACTGGTACACTACTTTATTAGTTAAGGTACTGAACCTCTGTCGGTTGGTAAAGTAATATCTGGGGCATATGGTTTGTGTCTCATACTGGTACTCAGCTAGATGCAATATACCAATACCATGTAAATCCAGTACTGTACACTAGCAGTTGCATGTTATTCTTGGCAATTATTAGACTGACTTGCATAATTGAGCATTATTCATCAAGTTTTGGCCACACAAAACATAATCTGGTACCACTTCAGTTTTGTACAGCTCAATTATTTTACTCTCAATTAAGCCTCAGCAATTAACTGTGTAGTTAAAGGACCCAAAAATAACAAGACAATTGAAAAGAAATCTTTAAATGCTCTGTATTTTCTACACAGAGGTTTTCAAGTTACACATGGAAGAGTTGCGAGCTAAACAAGAGGAGATCTCTAAGAAGAACAGTGAAATAAAAGTTTTAGAAGCTATAATTCAAACACTAAGTAGGAAAGATTCAGGTGGAACTGGTGCATGATTCCATTTGTATCAGAAACATTGTTTCTTCTACTATTTATTTTTTGTACTATGGCTCCCTAAGCTTTCTATAATTTTTATTTGTTATTATAAGGTTGAACTTATTTTTATTCATGTACATATGTGGTTCTGTTTCAATTAAATGCTAGAAGAGAAAATGTTTCTGCTTTGGTGTCCTTACCCTTCCAAAGACTACACCAGTATAATCCCATATATGTATAGGTATTGTGAATTGCATTCAACTTGGATCCTCTCTCGTACCTGACCAACTGGTAGTTGACATTTGCACTAACACGAATCTGAATGCATGTGCTTTAGGGGATATCAACTTGCTTCTATATTCTGAGTTTCTTTTAGGAACATATTTTTTGTACCATTTGAGATGAGCAGAAACATTTTTAGACATGCATCAATGAGAAAAATGGCCTTTCAGTTTGAAATTAGAGTTTTAAAATGACATCAAATCAGTTCCTGGTGGAAAACAAAGAATACCTACATCAAATGTATGTGTATGTGCATTTTCTTTTCAACTTGTTTGTTTGGTTTTGCTGATGGCTCTGGAGTGTAGGTGGGAGGTTGAACTGTATTTTCATTGTTTTTTCTAATTTCTTTCTTCTTTCAATTGGGTAGGTGGGAGGTTAAGCTGTATTTTGATTGTTTTTCTGTTTTTCTGAGTCTTGATCCCCAACGGTGCATTGGACCTAAGCAGTTTTTATAGGCAATACCTTCAGTGCATTGAATCAAAGAATTATAGTTTCAGTAGTTGCCTTATTATAAATTATTCTGGTAAAAAAAAATACTTTAAAGAAACTTACACTCGTGCCCTTTGTTGAAAATTCTTCATTTTTATTTTTATGCAAGCGCCTTGAGCAAAAAAGACCTCAGTTATGACTTGTGAGTTTCAAACATCATGTAACAGTTGGAAAATATTTTCATCTGACACCAAAAGTTGGGAGATCCTTCTTCCCATATTTTGTCTGGTGTTCAAGTTTTTAGTAGTAACCAAAATTTGAACAAAGGAAAATTCCCTGAAACTGCTCTACGTAATTTTAATTTAAAATCTATCATAAATAAGGTCTCAAGCATCGTTCTCATTTTATTTGTTGAGAACCAGGACCCTCATAGACTAGAATTTTCTTGAGTTCTTTGGTGAGCTCAACTCCAAACTTAAAATGATTCAAATAACGAATCCAAATGCAAAGCCGATCTACTTAACAAGTTATGTATTTACATACCAAAATTATAAATTTTCGACTTAATTTAGTATAAAGTCAAGCAGTAAAAAAATGATAAAAAAATGATAAAAAATTAACGTATTAAAATTAGTTTATAAATCTTGTTTTTTTTACTGCTTGACTTTATATATCACTCGTAAAGTAGAGCAGTTTCAACGATTTAGATTCGTCATTTAAAGTCATTTTGATAAGCTTAAGAACAGTACCCTAGTTCAACTCTTCTTTTGTATGGTTAAAGCAATGTAGATCAGCCTTCTAATGGTCCTTGCTGTTGGGAGATCACATCCACTGCCATAGTGGTTATGGTAGGGATGTGCCGTAGTTATGGTACCGCACTTAAAACAAATATACAATATGTGAATATGTAGTAGGTAGAATTTGAATTCACACCTGCAGATGATGGATTTATTCAGACTAGTCAATTTGGCTTGATGGTAAAACATTATTTTTGTGGTGGGAAAAGGATGTCTAAAGCACATTAAGGTTCTGTTTTGTATAAAGTACTAGATTATATAAAGTACAACATTATCTAAAGCAAGGTTAGCTGGAGCTGGATGTCTAAAGCACATTAAGGCACATTAAAGTACTAGATTATATAAAAAGTAAAAAAAATTAATTAAAAAATTATCCCTTGTCTCCCTATTTGTATATACTAGCTGCTGATGCTCTCAGCAAGATTTTTCAAAAAGGTAGATATGCACAAAAAATTATTGGTTTAGGACCTAATGTTCTGACTAATTTTCCCACACTAATTGCTACTATGCAGACGACACAATAATATTTCTCAAAGCAGATGAAACTAATGTTCAGAATGTATGGTGGCTTGGTGGGCTCCGGTATCTTTTAAAGCTTTATTTGGTATTAAAGTGAACTATTCTAAAACTGCAATGTACCCCCATTAACATCACTAATATACAAAGATATGCATCACTCTTTAGATGTGGGATAGCCACATTCCATTTACAATATCTAAGACTACCTTTACATACCCATAGATTAATTAAAAAAGAATGGGTTTTTCTAATTGATAAAATAGAGAAGAAATTACAAAATTGGAAAGGTAGCCTTCTCTCCTTAGGAGGTAGAATCACTCTTCTCAATTCTGTCTTATCAGCTGTTCCCCTTTACTCTCTCTCTCAATATATAAACTTCCTAGTTTGTTATTCAACAAATTGATCAGATTAGATGTAGATTCTTGTGGCAGGGGTTTCCAGTAGGAGAAAATATTATTTACTTAATTGGCAAACATCTTGTCTTTCGAAGGAATTTGGAGGATTAGGTATCCTTGACCTCAAACAAATGAATATGTCACTTTTGATGAAATGGTGGTGGAAATTTAAGGATCCTACTTATCAAATTCCATGGAAATTCATGATTATTACAAAATATTATTCTCACTCACCCTCTTTGTACTCTGAATTCTGGAAGACCATTCCTGATATGCATCATTTATGACAACTTAGTTTTACTTGTGAACCTGGAGAGCATTCTCAAGTTTCTTTTTAGCATGATATTTGATACCAACAATGTACTATGGCTACTAGATTTCCTTATCTCTATAATATATGTCAAACACCTGATATACCCTTTCAAAAGGTAATTAATTCTCAAGGGGCTGATATGAAATTTAGGAGAACACTACATGACATACTATATCTAGAATTAGAGTGGGAAAAATGGCACGCCGGAGCCGGCTCCGTCACGGAACGGCATGGCACGCGTGACCGTCGCGTGCCGTGACCATTCGCGTGCCGTGACTAATTGTTGGCAAAGAAGACACGGCACGGCACGGCACGGAAATTGCCTTGGTCACGGCACGGCACGGCACGGGACACGTGAGTCACGGAACGGTAGACACGCCAGTCACAATAATCACGAGGCAATACACTAATTTTATTTTAATTAAAATATTTACATTTAAATTTCAATTAAAACATTTGAATTTTAAAGAATTGTTTCATATTTTTTGTTTAAAACGTTAAATGCGATCAAACGTGATTAACGCATGTTTGGTCACGGCACGTTTGGTCACGGCACAATTTAGTCACGGCACGTCTCCCGTGACTCGCGTGCCGTGACCACCCCTCGTAATTTTTGTCACGGCACATGAAAAATTTACTTGGTCACGGCACGGCACGGCATGTTTTTCCCACTCTATCTAGAATAGATTGAGATACTAGAAATTATTAGTACAATCTCTTATACCCACCTAACAGATAAACTAAGTTGGAGATGGGAAACTTCTGGCAAGTTTACATTTCAATCCCTTTATAAGTTTTTGAATTTTAGAGGGATCAAACCTAAAAATGTTTTATTATGATGGACTGTACCTATTCCTCTGAAAATCATAGTGTATATGTGGTTAGCTGGGAAAAACAAGATTTTAACAAAAAATAATTTGAGAAGGAAAGGCTGGCCTGGTGATACCAAATGTCAGTTATGTCACCTACCTGTCAATCATTTGTTCATACAATGCTCTTTTGCTAAGCAAATAAAATTTTGGATCGGGTCATGTCAAGCTATTAGCTTTAGCTGGCACATAATTTATGATATTATTCATTTTGCTAACCAATTACCTTCCTTGCACATATCTGCTGTACTGTTAGTTTTCAGTGCAGTATGCTAGACCATCTAGAAGTATAAGAATGACTTGTGTTTTGAGAAAGGTAAGAAGAAGACTATTAAACAAATCATCTTACTAACTATATCTATGGTGCATTATTGGACAGGTGCAGTGAAGAAACAGGTACATGAATACACTGTCCTCTGGTTGCCTGACACTCTGGATGAAATCCCATTAGACAGCTGACACCCTGATGAATATCAGATGGTAGATTATGCAGGGAATCAGACCTCAACATGATGGAAAGCAGTACCAGTCAACACAGAAGAAGATGTCTAAGGACAATTTTTGTTACTAGTGTTATATACCTCAGCCCCAAATGTGTGTGGCTTATGCACTATTTGTTAGGAGTTAACATATTTACTTTTGGTTATGTGTGTCCAGCTGATATGCTGATGAACTGTGTTTTAGACATTTTGGCTATGATCATACTTTGAACAATATCTGGGTGTAAGTTAACTATTTTCTTCAATAAAAATGGGCTTAGGCCTTTTTATTAAAAAATAAATAAATAGTGTTTTAGACCATTATTCATACTCTCTACTTAACAACTTCAAAAAGCAGCTAATATGTGTTGTGCTCTAACTGAAAACATAAATCACAGATTCTAATCATCAATAACAGAACTTTGTAAGTGCCCAAGTTACTGCTACTATTATTCTGCTCCTATCTCTCAGTTACTAGCATCAGTCCCATCTCCCAGAAAAAAAACATTTGATCATGAATAAAAATTGTTCCAAGAATATCTTCTTTCTGTCCTATGCTTTCTTTATTTTATTTATTATTATCTACCATTTTTTATTTCTCAATTCTGTATTTACTAAATTATTTATGATTATTTTTGATTCTAACATACCACCGAATTCCTTGAAAGAAAAATAAAATATTTTTGAAATAAGAAGCTGACAGCAAAAGCCATTAGAATCGATGTTTCATGTGAAATCAATATTATATATATTACCTAATCTGTTTTTTTATTTATTGACTCTAATCAATTCAAAATATATATTCTCTCTCCTCTCTTTCTCTCTTTCTCTCTCCAAAAGCAATAACCTGCAAGTTCCATGTAATAACAAAGAGCGAAACATCCGGCAAAAATCCTCTCTTCAGCCCAAATTAGGCCCAGTTACACCTTTTTGATTTTCAGATCACGTGAGGTTTGGGCCAAGGCCCAAGATTCAAACTCAGAGAGGTGTTTCTCTTACCGGGCCGGCACTCTCTGGCTGCTTAATATTTTTGATATCATAGACAAATTTTATAGGGAAAATTGTGAGATTGCCACTATAAAACCTTCAAATTGGGAGATTGCCACTACAAACTTCAAAATTGTAAAAATGCCACTATAAAACCTCTTAAATCCTAAATTTGCCATTCTCAGGGTATTAATCTTTTTAAAAAAATAAAAATAAATTAATACCTAAAATACCCTTCATCAAAAGCCTAATAAAAAAACATAACGTGAAGACTGGAGACGCGATCTTTCCCTGGAGAACCCTAGCCTCCGCATTTCTTCCCCGGAGACGCGATCACATCACTGGAGGCGGAGTATCTGATCTTCCCCGGTAATCTTCTCCCCTGGAGGCGGATTCCTATCACATTTCGCATCACATCACTGCCTCCTCCACTTCTGATTCTTCGACTGGGAACAACTTAGACAAGAGATTGAAAACCTTCCTTCATTCTTCACTTGTTGAAGCCGATTCCTGGAGGCGGTTCCACCGCCGCCACTCTACTGCTCGTTTTTTCAAGGTATCATTTTAACAATGAAGAAATTTTAAGATTAGTTTATTACCATTACATGATAAAGATGAGCGTACCTCTTGACATAATCTAGTAATTACAGGAAAGAAGGTACCTTTTAAAGGAATTTCCTGAATTGTTGAGCTGTCATGACTCAGTGAAGGTTATAGAGGTCAGATGCGGGAACGGCAGCACCGTTCTTCCCATCTTACGGTGAAATTCTCACTTTTGCAAACTTTATATAGTATTGAACCTGTTAACAGTATTTCTTTGTTTCAACCTGAAAACATTTTTTGGGTGCTGTTAATCAAACACTGATGGATAATGTCATCATGCCATATGCTTTCTAACCATCTTGCTGCACATCTCTTTATTTTCAGAAAAGTGCTATTGCTTAACGGTTGGAGCTGCATGTGCATTTAAACTATAATGATGTTTATGAGCAGATGACATGGACAAGTCATGGATTCCTAGTGGGTAAGTGTAAGATTTATGAGTAGATGACATGTTCATGTTTAATTTGTTTTCTTTCCTTTTTCCACACTGATTTTTCTCAATGGTTAAATACACTGGATTAGTGAACCATGAGTATGTATTGCTAAACTGAAACTGAAACTAGTGTATGTATTGCAATCTTTCCATCTTAATTAATTTAAGTATATTTTACATATAGGGTTGACCCAGAAACTACTTATCCATGCATATGGAGTTTTTGACTTGGAAACAACTGAAAATTGGGTATGGTTCATGGCTCAGCTGAAAAGAGCAATTGGAACTCCACCGGGTTTGGCAATATCTTCAGATGCAGGAAAGGGGCTTGAAAGTGCTATTGCAAGCGTATTCCCCGATTCTAAGCATAGAGAATGCATGAGACATTTGATGTCAAACTTCAAAAAAAAGTTCCATGGTGATATCTTTGGTACTCACATGTGGCCCGCAGCAAAGGCGTACACCATAGAGAAGAGCGAATGCCACTTATCCATGGTTAATGAAGCAGCACCAGCAGCTATTGAATTTCTCGAGAAGAATCACAAGCACATTTGGTGTAGGAGTAAGTTCTCTGAGTTAACAAAGTGTGAGTATGTGAATAATAACATATCAGAGAGTTTTAATAGTTGGATCAAAGAGTACAAGGGTTTGCATATTGTTGATCTTCTTGATCAGATTAGGCAATTGATAATGGTAACATTTGACAAAAGAAGAACAATAGGGAGTAAACTTGAAGGTGTCATTCTTCCAAATGTCATCCAACAATTGAATGCAAAGAGTAGGAACATAGGGAAGGTTAGAATCAGTCGAGGTGGTAATAATTGCGCGGAGGTGAGTGGAATGGACTCGGAAGGCAAGCCATGGAGGCATGCGGTGGAATTGGATAGACAAGAGTGTACATGTAGAGAGTGGCAACTTACTGGCAAGCCATGCATGCATGCCCTTGCATTCATTGGCACACTTAGAGGAGCATGTATGGAGAATTATGTGCACGAGTATTTCTCAATTGCTAAATTCAGAGTTGCATACGAGGGTGTGATTAGACCTATGACTGACAAGTCACAGTGGGTACGTGTTGATACTGGATTCAAAGTTGAACCACCTCAAATGAGAAGACCACCCGGTAGGCCTAGAAAGGAGAGGATTCCTGGTTGTTTGGAGTTGAGGACAAGAAGACAAAAATGTAAGAGATGCAAACAATTTGGCCATCAAGAAAGGACATGCAAAGCTGGTATTTCCGAGGATCCTGGACCAAGCACCACTAAGAGGTAAATATATTTTTGTTCACTGTCACCTAAGAAACTGTATATATAGCCACTGTATATATAGCAACTGTATATATAGCCATATAGCCATTGTCTTAGATTTGAATTTTTTTCCTTTGGAAGAGAGCACCTCAGATTTGTGCAATTATAGCAACTGTATATATAGCCATATAGCCACTGTATATATAGCCATATAGCCACTGTCATTAACCATATAGTATATATAGTCTTAGATTTGAATTTTTTTCCTTTGGAAGAGAGCACCTCAGATTTGTGCAATTATAACAACTGTATATATAGCCATATAGTCACTGTATATATAGCCACTGTATATATAGCCATATAGCCACTGTCATTAACCATATAGTATATATAGTCTTAGATTTGAATTTTTTTCCTTTGGAAGAGAGCACCTCAGATTTGTGCAATTATAGCCACTGTATATATAGCCATATAGCCACTGTATATATAGCCACTGAATTTGTGCAAATATAACTTCACTTCATGCAATTATAAGTTGACTTTTCTTTTTATATTTGTTGTTTGTAGGAAAAGAAGATCAAGCAATGCTTAGTGCGTTTGGTATTTTTTGGATTTTAATAGTTGGCGGGGGTGCTATTGCAAAATTGTAATATTTGTCAGTTTTTTAGTACGGAATTTGAACTGAATTTGTGTTTGTTTTAGGGCTATTTTTGCAAAATTGTAATCATTTGTTTGATTCTGGTATTGGGTTGTTTGATTCTGGTATTGAATTGTTGTAAGGATATGTTTATTTTAGGGCTATTTTTAGTAATGAATTGTAATGAATTTGTGTTTGCTTCTAGTATTGGGTTGAATACCTGCCTTATTTTAAGGATATGTTTGCTTCTGGTATTTACTTCTGGTATTGGGTTGAATTTGTGTTTGAACTGTTTTAAGGATAAAGCTATTTCCGTTGTACCAGTCTTAATAAGGATTGAATACCTGCAATGTACCGGCAAGCTCTTACAAATAGATAAACCATGAATATGTAACTAATATATTTAGCAGCAAGCTCTTACAAAACAACAATTACTCCAAATTCACATAATTACTCCAACTAGCATCTACTACAATCCACAAAAGTTCACAACAAGTTCTAAAAACTAGAAACACCCTACAGTTCTAAAAATTAGAAACACCTCCTAAAGCCATACTACTTGCGCATAATTACAATCAAAATACAAATCATCACAACAACAATTGCGACAAGAAGGAATATTATCTTCTGCGCTAATGCAACAATTTGGGAGATTTGCTTCTTCAATTTTCCAATATCATTATCAAATCGAGCGACGATTCGATTAGGGAAAATTCGACTAACATTGGATAGGTCATGCTCGGGATCACTCCGCATGCCCACAACTCCAATGTCACGAAGATATGCCTCATAGTCCTCTTCCCACATCCAGAACCTGCACGATAATGTCTTCTGCAATGATAAATAACAACTATAAAGGAATGTGACAAGCATCAATAAGGGTACTTTGTGCAAGTTCGGTACCAGTGGCTACACTGGGCTGGTACCGGCTGGTACCAGCAATCACATACAACTCACAAACAACAATGTAACAGGCCATAATTTAAATCGCACCAAAGGACAGGTAACAATACTGGTACCGACATAGTACCAGACAAGCAAAACAGCACAGGCAACAAAACAGCCAACAAGGCTATCAGAACAGAAACAGCACAGGCCAGCACAGGGGATGTACCAGAAAATCGAGCAAGCAAAACAGCAGCCCCCAAACCAGCAAGGCACCCACAAGAATCAGTAGGGGCTGGTACTGACAGTGTACCAGTCACTCAAACAGGGCAGAAAGCAAAGTACCAGGCAGCAGTAACCCAGCACAGATACCAGCAAAACAGTACCTTTTTGTAGTTCACGCATCTGTAGAATATCCTCTGTGGATTTGCTGTGGTATCGCTAACAAGTCTCTTCACATCGATCCCGCATTTTGGGCATTGCACGATTGGCAACAGACTGTCGCTCGGCTGGGCGGCGGTGGACGAAATCGACTGCGTAGAGTTCCCAAAGGAGGATTCATGGCGCTGCATGCTGATTAGGTCGGAAGGAAGAGGCGATTCGGCAAAAGGAAGGAGGAGGCGGCGATTTCAGAGAAGTCAGGGATCGGCGATTTCAGAGAAGAGAGGGATCGGCAAAATGAAGGAGGACGAGGCGATTATTAGACAGGAGGAGGCGATGCTAAGAGGAGGCAAAGAGGGATCGACGAGAAGAGGAGGATTGCAAGAGGAGGCGATAGTAGGAGGATTGTAAGAGAGGCGAGAGAAGGGATCGGAATATCACCATTTTTTTCCCAAAAATTTCCCTGAAGGGTATAACAGGAAATACCAAAATACGTACTCCAAAACATAATTTTTCAAATTATTTTAAATTGAAATAGTATAAGAATTGTACAGCAATGGCAAAATTAGAAATTAACCAAGTTTATAGTGGCATTTTTACAATTTTGAAGTTTGTAGTGGCAATCTCCCAATTTGAATGTTTTATAGTGGCAATCTCCCAATTCTCCCAATTTGATATGGAAAGAATATGCTTAATTATATTCTCATTATTTAGATCACAACGCCTAAGCATGGTAAGTTCGTGCCAACTGCCAAACCAACTCTGAGTCAGGGATTGTGCGGTAAATTAAATACATAATTCGTTAATAAACTGACAATGAAATTAAAAAAATTATTTATCACAAATTTCGTCTCTTCCCACCATATAGTACAAAATCATAAAAGAAAGCTGGCATCAAGGGATATCAGGATATAATATATATATATATATATAGAGTATGGCTAATTTGCTTCCGGCAGTATTTCGGCCGAGGTGCTTACGGGAGCATATCTTGCAATTTGATGTTCAAATAACAAATTCAAACCGTTAGATGTTCAATCTATATTAAAATCTACTTGGAGACCAAATTTTACATTTTTTGGAATTTTTTTACTATTTTTTAAGCTGGTTTGAAAACCGTTGTTTTCAATGCTTCAAAATTTTAATAAAAACAGCGGTTTTCAAACCAGCTTAAAAAATAGTAAAAAAATTCCAAAAAATGTAAAATTTGGTCTCCAAGTAGATTTTAATATAGATTGAACATCTAACGGTTTGAATTTGTTGTTTGAACATCAAATTGCAAGATATGCCCCCGTAAGCACCTCGCCGAAATGCTGCCGGCAGCAACTTAGCCGCTCCCTATATATATATATATAGTGCTGGGCTTAGCTACTTCATGGAGTAAAACGACTTGGTGCTCCACGCCTCATTATTTCCATTTTGAAAATCCAAACGACCGATCCGAACCGCTCAAGTTGTTCTCCATATTGATATGTGCTTGGAGACCAAATTTTACATTTTTTGGAATTTTTTTACTATTTATTAAGCCACTTTGAAAATCACTGATCCGGCGGTCCAGAAATTTTTACTGTTTTTTACTGTTCATAAGGATTTTCAGATTTTCAAAGTGGCTTAAT